>JAYKAV010002319.1:0-91450 GCA_035582835.1 Phoebastria nigripes | reverse complement strand
CCCCCGCCGCGGGAGGCGCTTTGTTCTCGGCGGCGGTGGGGCCGGCGTCGGGGCCCGCCCGCTCGCCGGCGGCTGCCCGGGGCGCCTGGCCGCAGCCGTAAGCCCGTCCCGCCGGGCCTCCCGTTATTCCTGACAAGCATTTTTGTCCCTCTTTCGGTTCCCTCTGCCGCAAACGCTGCGGCGAGCGAGGGATGTCGTGCCCATAAAGGTGCCTGCTCGTTGGGCTGAGGCCTAAACGGTACTCGGCTTAATTTGGGGGGTCATGTTAATTGTTTGGATGTTCAAGTGACGCAGTTTTTCTTAGCTGTTGATGATGTAGTATTTGCTTTGCAATGAAAGCGTAACTGTAGTGTATTAAGATCAAAGCAAACAGCAAACAAAGGGTAAGGGTTCTGCTGCAGATCCAGCATTTGGTATTTGTGCTCGCAGGAGCAGCTCAGTGATGTCGGAACTAACACCATTTTCCCCACTGTTTGTAATATAGATTTTATTTCCTTAAACTTTTACTATATGAAGTTCTTTAGGCCTGAGGGAGTATATCATTGGCACTGTCCCTTTAGTTTGCTAGCAAATGAATTAAAACATTCCTTTTGTGAACCACTACTTCTTAAAAGAAGTTATTTATTCCCTCCACCTAATAGCTGTTACAAGGTTTATTTTTGTCTTTTGTTTGCTTGTCATTAGCCTAGCACTTAATGCTTTATGTTTTCTACTATATTAAGACCTGTATCTCTTATCTGAGTTGGTGAGGTGCATTTATCCTGTTTTGTAGATGGTAAACTGAGACAATAAAGGTCAAATGTATTCAGGTGTGAGACTATGCTGATTACTTGCATGACCTGTATATACCTAGTGTTACAGACACTTTTAAAATTCATCTTAGTCACACATCTACATCATTAGGTGTCTCAATCCATTTAGAAATATTTCCATATTACGATTTACTTATAGTCCTAGAGGAACATTATTTTTGGTGAAATCAGAAATAAAAAGCTGTTCTTATGAGTCCTCTATCAGTGCTCAAACCTTCCATTCTTTTATGGTAACTTTTTTTTTTTTCTTCCCCCCCCCCCCCCCCCCCAGGAAGCCCTTACCAGCCCGTAATTGAAGCATTAGGAAGCTATCCACAAAAGAAGTTCTACAATGTCTCAAAGCTTGGAGGCGCCAAGTATGGTAATGATACTTTTTAGTTGTTTTTAATTAGGATGGTACCAGCAGTAAACATGCACCGCTTACTGCTGTAAAATGTTAGGACATGCAATCCTGAATACGTGAATTCTTAATAGCTGTATTTGAAAGCTTATAATTTTCCAATCTGTTACTGTTTTATGAAGTTGGTAGGGGGTAATACTTCATGTAGATTTTTTCAGTAAGGGAGAAAGTATAGGTGTTGCTGGAGTTTTCAGCAATACTCCAAATCAGAATAATTTCTCTTTTGGAAAAAATGAAGTGACAGAGAACTCCTATGTAGTACTTCAAAAATAAATATAGTTTTTACTATAATTTTGTACTGTTTCTTGGTGTTCTAGTTTCACCTTACCAGCAACTTCAGATAGTGGGTAACTGCATGTTTACTAGAACATAGCTTCTGCTGACATTGCTGCAGAAAGATGAGGTTTTGTTGTGTTCATACAATTGCTTAATCTCAGCATGTCATTAGTATGTAATATAACACTAAGTGGTACGTGCCAAAAATACTTTTATCGGGTGTCTGTGTCTGGGTGCCTTTTGAAAAATAAAAAGTATGTGCACATGTAATGAGGGAGGGGAATACATGCAGATGGAGAAAGCTATTGATCAGTGTCTGCTGGAATAGGCTTTACTCTTGCAGATAATCAAAACATACTTTCATTATTCTCTCCCTTTGCTTTCATGTTAAACTCCTAAAATACTTACCTGAGGTACATACTAAAGGTATTTGGGATTTTTTTTCAGTTTTGCAAGGTCTGAATTACTCTCCTATATTCACAGAATTCGTGATGTGTTTCTTAACTAAAAAATGACCAGCGGATGTTTCACTTTAAACCCATATTTGACAGCAGTAATTACTTCCCTGTTGTTTGAAGGGGAGAGGGGAGTTAGTGCACAATGGCTGCTGAAACTTTTGTGAAACTTTTTGTGCTCTTGCAAATTTCTACTACTTGTAACAATGAAGTTAATCTTTCAGATAAGCACATAAGAAATGCTTCTCTTTGTGGCTTTGTCCAGGAAGAAGCAGTAGTGTGGTAGTGACAAAACCAGTCAGTTCTACAGCAGTTTTTTGAAAAGCCTTGTGAAAGGAGTGGAAATATAAACAGAAGATACTACTTTCTGCTAAGTATAAGCCATACAGCTTGGAGCAGCAGCAGATATTCCTGAAGATATTCGGAGAAGGAGCCTAAATAGGCTAAGAGTGTCTTTGTCTTCCAATAGAAACTTCTGTGCGGAAGTTGGAAGCCTCATATTAACTACATATTAGCAAGATATTAAATAAAACTTAGGCACAGTGTGGGACAGCACTTGATAGCAAATCCAGCATCTGGAATTGCTCATTGCATTTGTTGCTAGAACATTAATTTTGGGTTTTACCTGTTTGCCCTCTGCCTTGGGACTTCTGACTATAATCTGACAATAAGTGCCTGTTTAAATTAATCAGATTACTAATGTATATGTTAATTGATTTATTTGCCAATTTGCTAGGGAGAATCTGGTTTTCTAGTGTTTGAAATAGTATTCAGTTATGGGGAAAATGGTAGCTAGAAAGAGCTCAGAATGATTTAGGGCAGAGGGGGCATCTGGAGATCTAGTCCAGCCTCTTGCTGGGACTAGAGCTAATTTGGAGAGCCTTTCTTGATTGAGCTCTGCAAATCTGCGAGGATGGAGATTCTACTGCYTCTCTTGATCCTGTGCTTAACCACCCTCCCTGTGAACTTCTTTTTCCTTGTATCCAGTCACAGTGTCCCTTCCTGCACCTTGTGACTTTTTTTTTTGTCCTTTCACTGTGCACTTCTGAGAAGTCAGGCCTCACCTTCTCTGCAGTTCCTATTAGGTTGTGGATGACTACAGTTAGCTCACTTAGCTTTCTCTTCTCAGGGTGAGCAAACCCAAGTCTCCCAACGGCTCCTGTGTGTCAGGTAGAGCAGCCCCATAACCATCTTAGAAGGCCCTTCACTGGATGTGATCTCATTTCTTGAGATCTCCTGCATCCTGGGAGGCCCAAAACTACACACAATGTTGCAGATGTGAGCTTGCTAGTGCCTAATAGAGAGAAGTAGTCACTTCTCCATAGCTGATGGCTGCTAAGCAGCCCACTGGACAGTTAGATTTATCACTGTAAGGATGTGCTGCGTATTATTTGTAGTCCAAGAAAAAGCAAAACAATTTTCTTCTGGTAACTTGGCTTTTACATAAAGTGAGTGGTGGCATTACAGCTGATTAGACATGTTTTTGATGACTTTCTTATATTATTTTGAGTGACTTGTCTAATTAGACAACAATGGATAATATCTGAGAAAGACACACAATGAGAACAGAGTCAGCAAATCCTATGCTAATAGTTTGTGGATAAACCTCTGGATTAGGTTGAGACCACCAAATTTAACTTTTTTGTTAAAGCCTGAACTTAATTGTTTCACCCTCTTCTTCCAACTAACTTTTTTTATATTTCTCACTGTTCTTAAAGTCATTTGCCTGCTTGAGTGGTGCTGAAAATAATGGGATTTGGGGAGAAATGTGAATTACTCTTAATTTTTTTGTTTGCAGTGAATAGTGGCATCTGCTTCTTTCTTCTCCGCCCACTTTTTTCATTCTCATTTCCAGTTTCCTAAATTTTTTTGTGCCAGAAAGCTGCTTCTAGCCAATACCTTAATCCAGATCAGTAACAAACTAACTAAAGTTGTATTTAGTGAAATGTCATTCTTCTTTATATTTTATGAAATGTGTTTAATTTTAGGGCACATGGCAGAATAGTTTCTGGCCTTCATATCACTGTTTATTAAAAAAAAAAAAAAAAAAATTCTGGCATTGGATGCTTTTGGCTTGATATTTCAAGTAATGAAATGGTGAAATTTACAGTTAAAAAAATATTTTTGAATATTCTAATTGTTGTTGCTTTTCACCCACTCTGATCAGTAATCCCAACTCTAGATTCCTTGCATTTCTCTCCTGCCAGCATAGCATACCTTCTTAAATGTCACTGTCTTAACGCAGTGCGGTCAAGCCATTGGTATCTTCCATTCAAATCCCATATGATAACTCATCTTCTGCAATGTATACATTATGCAACTCACTGTTCCATACTGTGTAATGAAGAGCAAACCCAAAGGCACCTGGAAAAGCAGGCTCCTGTAGCTCTCATCCTTCCAATTCCAAGCAAAGTGGAATTCCTTAGAAATGTGAGATTGTAATTTTTAAAAAGCTACATAAGCTGAAGGTGTTGCACTAATTAAGTCAGTTAATTTGCTTTACCCTAGATACTCTGCCTTATTCCATACGAGTGTTGTTTGAATCCAGTATCCGTAACTGTGATGGCTTCTTAGTGAAAGAAACAGATGCTATGAACATCTTAGACTGGAAAACAAAACAGAATAATGTTGAAGTGCCCTTCTGTCCTGCCAGAGTTGTTCTTCAAGACTTTACGTAAGTGTGTGTGTGCACCAAAACCACTGAAATAATCTGTGTAAACTTACTGAGTTGTATGTACAATTCTTTGGCTTGAACATAAATAGCACCTAGCCTATTGATACTGAAGTTACCTCTTTTTCTCAATAGAAACCTATGCACTGCTTCTGCTATCCAGTAGATTCCTCATGATAATTACATGTGATGCAAGGATAGCAGTTGTTCCATCGGGTACCCTGGTTTTAGTGCAGGTTGGCGAGGCTGAAGCTGTTGGCCTACAAGGAACACTTTACAGGATAAGAGCCAAACCAAAAATGAAGTGGTGACATTTTGGCTGTAGCCAGATGGCTGACAGTTCATTGAAATATATAGAATTTTTGCTTGAGATAACTGAAGATTAAATATTGCTTACCCTACAAGTATATGTAATCCAATTGATTCCATGAATAATACATACATTTAAAAAGAAGTCTCTTAGGATATTAACTTTCTTTGTGATTTCAGTATGGCATAGCTAAAAGGGCAGTCCTTCAGCAATTTACAAATATTAAATTGAAGCTGTTTTGCTGACTCATTAACTATATATTTATCAAGAAGTGAGATAATTAAAAAAAGGAATTGTGATATTAATAATAAAAATGAGGTAACTTCTGCTTAGCAAGCAAAGTCAGGAAGATTTATATAGTACTGTGTTATATAACCATTGTCATCCTCTCAGTTTTGTACTTCAGGTACATATATCTATGTAATAGCAACAAGAATATTTTTGTAAAATGCTATGAGCTTCAGAAATGGCTGGCTCTGTAAGAACAGTAATAATACATGCTAAGGTGTTAAAATGTATAGTACGAGCATTGTTTGCATAGCAAGATTCTATTGTAAAGGTAATAAATATCTAAAAATGAGTTTTGTAGTAAAGTACCATCACACTTCAGAAGCATAGCAAAACAAAAGAGAAATGTAATTCTCTTCTTTGAGATGTTCCTATGTTCCTGTTTGGTATGTTATCTTCAAACATGCTGTTGCTTGTTGTGAATGAGTACCCACTCCATGAACTTTTAAAAATGTTTCAAGTTCTTTAAAATTTAGAGAATAGAATAGTAGGGTTTTATTATCTGAAATAGAACTTAGGTAGACTTAAATAAGTTAAAATTAAAAAGAAGCTAGTGAGTTAATGTCCCATGTTATTACACTATTTTGTTTTTCTGTCTTTTAGTGGAATTCCAGCAATGGTGGATTTTGCTGCCATGAGGGAAGCTGTGAGAAATGCTGGAGGAGATCCTGTGAAAGTCAGTCCTGCCTGCCCAACTGATCTCACTGTTGACCATTCTCTACAAATTGATTTCAGCAAATGGTAACGTACCTCATTTTTTTGATGAACCATACATTTTTGTCTGATACTGAAGTATGGATTCACTCTGGTCTTGGTACTATCCTGTCAAATCATTTGTCATGTGTGGATCCCTGAAACTAGACCTGATGGTATCTGAAAGAGGGCTGGATAAAAATGGATAAAATAACATTCTTGAAGGAGAGTAAGAATGGTTGTGGGGGGGTTATGGATGAAGCTGACAGACAACCCAAATTCTGGGCAAGAGACTACTGAAATAACTGGATCTGTCATGGTTTCCAGAAAATAGTATGTCTTAAGACAATGAGGCAGAGGGAGTTTGTAATTTTGCTTTGCCCTGTTTTTACTGTTAAACAAAACTTTTTTTAAATGTGACTGCCTTGTCACAGCTCCAGAGAAATGGCTTGCAATCCTACTGGACATATTGAAAGACTGTCATTTCAGCCCATAGCTTATGATTGATTTTTTTTTTTTTTTTTTTAATGGGCCTGGATTTTACAACAGATTAAAAAAGGCTGCATGTATTTGCGGAGAGAGAAGTGTACTTGTAGGAGTCTGGAAAAGTATAGGGACTGGAAAACTGACAGCCTGGTTTTCCTGTTCTGATGGGCAGTAATGTGATAAAAACAGCCTGGGGCTGCCTTTTGCTAGAAAAGCAAAAAAACACGGCAGAAGAGGAAAAACTCACGTTTTATTCGGTGTTTGCTGAAGTAAACACTAAGTAGATAATGCAGCTCCCCTCCACTTTCTCCCCCGCCCCTCCATCATGGAGCCTTTCAAACTCACACAGAACTGTGTAAATTGCTCAAGCTCTTTGGGAATTTTGAAAGCTCGTGGGGAAAAAGCCTGTGGTTAAATGGACGTGGGTGTATGAGTCATTTCTGTAGACCTTCCAAATACATACAGGATTTCAGTTTGGTTAGTTTTAGAAGAGTGAAGAGCAAGAAGCTATAAATAATTTGTTGTGTTGCATATGTGTTGTTTCAGTTCTGTGGTCTGTCCATTCTTGTGTCTGGGGGGACAGCTCATTCAATTGCAATTAGGCTAGCCTAAAATTATCGGAAAGACCAAGTGTTGGCAAGAGGTCTCAACATGCTGCTTTGTAATGATAAATCCGGCTTCTGTAGTTTCACTTTTGGAAAGCTTACAGGATCTCAGCAGCTGCTGGCCTATGATAAGAAACCCTTCCCTACACGATGGTTTGTGCTGCTTTTATATAGCTTCCATCTGCTGATCAGAGGCTCATGGACTAAGTTGGGATTTAGACAAGGTATCCTCCGAGGCAATGCAATAGCCTGCAATTTGGTAACTAAGTATCTTTCTACTAAAGCAGAAGAAAGCAGTGGCTTTAATTACGAATCCATGATTTGGTAAATATTGAGAGGTAAAAAGTCATTCATTCTTCACAACAAGCTTTCTTTGCGCTCATGCAAAGACTGAATATTGTACAAATAGAGGGTAGTGTGCTATATGGACTTCATTTTTTTTAAACCCCCCCCCAACTTTTCTGTCTTACTGACTGACTTAGTGTAGAAAATTTATCTGAGCCTTTGAGAATTTGTATAAAAAGCCTAATTAAATAATAARGTTATGTTTCTTTTCTTGAGAAAGCTTTGTCTGTAATCATTCCTCTGTGGATTTAACAGAACATGTACAGCACTGTCTTAAAAAAAGAAACATGTTCAGCAAGTCCACCACTTGGACGAGGCTCTACCCACACCTTCAAAGTTTAAAACCCTGAGTTTAGCCTTTGCAACATGTTTTATAAAGATTTCTGGTCTGTTGTGAACAAATTGAATGAGTTGTTTATCTGGTGTTAATCTTTCAGACAATCCAGTTCTGTTCACTTATTTCCACACTACATTACTTAACTAAGCTTATCCAGTCGTAGTTTACTTTGCAACAGGGTTGTAATATTTTAGAATCTGTTGAAGGGATTGCAAAAAACAAAGAAAAAAAAAAAAGAGCAAAATTCCTAATGTCTAAATTATTCCTCTATTTAATGTTACAGTGCAATACAGAATGCTCCAAATCCTGGAGGTGGTGATTCACAGAAGCTGATGGCAAAGCTTTCCCCACTTAAAGCACAGCCTCGGAAGCTTCCTTGCAGGGGTCAAACTGGCTGCAAGGGGCCATGTAGCGCCGGAGATTCCAGTCGCAACTCAGGACCATTTTCTGCGCAGATTGAGAACACGCCTATCCTCTGTCCTTTCCATCTTCAGCCGCTCCCTGAGTATGAAAGCTTCCTTTTTTTAATTATTTGCACCCTGCTGTGTTGTTAAGCACTGCATGTGACAGTTCAGAGAGATGTGATTTTTTTTTTTTTCCTAAACTTTTTTTTTTCTTGTTTGCTGTCGCCCTGCCCCCGTGCGGTTCGCTGTTCTTGTCCCTGCCCTCTGGCCCTCCCCCCTGCACGTGGTTCGGTGCCCCCCCCTGCCCCGTGCAGTTCTGTCCTTCGTGCGTGTTTTGCCCCCCTGTGCTGTACTCTTCTGTACCCTTCTTCACATGTGCCATAGAGAGGTTTCAGCTTCTAGAAGAAGGTCTGGTGTAGCAGGTTTGAATTAGACTACAATAAATTTTTTTTTTTTTTTTTTGACAAGAAGGGCTTTACTAAACACAGTGCAGATGGCCAACTGTGTGACTCACGGCTGTGATTTTTAAATTAAAGTTTGAGACTTCCCTCATTTCTTTACAAGAACAACATAAGTTATAAAGTAAACCTCAATGAATAAATCAATGAAGCATTGATTTATTTCTAAAAGTAAATTTTAGTTTTTCTGTGAGAACTTTTCAAAAGTCTCTGGCTCTTGAAGAAGAACTAAGAACTAGCCTATACATCATCCCCCAGCTTCTATGGAATCTCACAGTCCATCTGTCATTGCGTTGAAATTCAGCGTATATCCTGCCTGTATGTAATGGCCCAGGGGAACCTCATCTATCTGCCTTTTCCAGATTGTCAGTATTATTAACAGATCATTGCGTACCATTCCATCTATGACAATTACATGTCATCATCCTCCTCTTTCAGCTGCCACCTCTTTTGTCTGATAGACTGTTCAGATCCCTATCTTCCTGTGACGGACAGGTGTAGAATTTAAAAGCTGATCAAATCTGTATCCCACAGTGATAGATGCTGATTGTCTTGGTAATTTTATAGATAGGCAAATATTCCTGCTCAGTACAGGAGTAGGGATGCAGAATTAGTGATGTTTTCAGCAATATTGATGTTTCTGGCAGCAAAACAGCAGTGGTATTTATTAAGCTGCAGTGTGAATGATGACTATCCCTCGGGGCTTTGCAAAGCAGTATAGCTGCTAACCTTCTGACACTGCAGAGAAGAAAGGGAAGGGTCACRATGGAAAACACACCTCTAGAAAATCGAGGACTTCTTTCCTTCCTGGTACAAAGCAAGTGTGTTCCCTTCCTTGTCCACCTTCTCAAAGCAGAGGTTATTCCTCTCAAATTGTGGATTACTCCTTTATAATGAATATCAGTATCTTAATAAATAACACTTCTTAAGAAAAGATGGTTCATTTTATGAGACTGTACTGATGAGTACTTGTGAAGAAAAAAATGTGGCTTGGAGGCAAAAAATAACGGAAATGGAGGATAGTTACAATTGCCCTGATGTTCTACTCAGCTGCTGAAGGTCTAGTACTGAACATGGAGAGTGTTTTTTATGTGAAGTAGTGAACRTCTTGGTTCTTTACCGTAACTGAATTTTGAGGTGTGCAACCTGTAAGACTACTGATTAGCGGAAAAAAGGCTTCTGTGTATTGTAGTACATGCTGGGAATAGATCTCTTAAAAATGAGTATTTTTGAGATCAAATGCTTTAGGCAAACTATGCCTAGAATAAACATGTTCTCAAGCACAGCACAGATGAAATCAGTTATTTTTCACTGTTTACAGAAAGCTTGCTGGAAGGAAGGAATTATCTTTGTTCTAATAAACCGCTTCAAATTTTGCTGCAGGCTTAAAGGAGTCTTTCATCAAACAAGCAAAAATAACAACTTGTTCTTCTGTAATTTGAAATAAATTATGACAGTGCTTGTAAACTTGGTATCTTCCTAGGCCTGAGACAGTATTGAAAAATCAAGAGATGGAATTTGGCAGAAATAGAGAGAGGCTTCAGTTTTTTAAGGTATGTCTGTGTACCTGTGAGCTTTGTATTGTGTTGTGTTTTGGTTGTTTCAAGWGCTTGCTCCATTTGTCTACCAGTGTTCAGGTTTAGATGATAAATTAAATGTAATTATTTGGAAATGTCAGACTCTCAATTCTGAATTTAATATGGGAACAGAAAATCGGCTAATAACATAGTTTATGAGTTTAAATCTAAAAATTGTCAGGCAGCAGAGGTTCTAAATCTAGGTGTTGCTTAAAGGGGGATAATTTTTTGTAATTCTAACTTGAAAAATTTTATACTGTTTGATTTGGTTCTTATCAGTGTGAAGGCAGTGGACAAAGTAGATACTTATGAAGCATTAGTCTTTTTAATGCTTCTTAATGAGCTCAGTGCCTTAGGTCACAGTGAGTTTCTGGATAAAAGGTTCATTTATCCATACTTCTATTACAAATCTTACTGAAGTTGGAAGCGTTGAACAGAAGCCGGTGTTGAAACATTGCTGCTCTCAAATTAGACAGCAGTGGTGGTAAACTTGTTTTTAATGGAAGTCTTGTGTGGCGAACATCGGCTTCTTTGTTGCTAGCCAGGGATCTGCAACATTGGTATTTAATCTTCATCCACTAATTTAACATGGTTTAAGAATCCAATACAATGATCTAAAAATCTTTTCATATAGGTAGAGTAGGAGGTTTCTTTCCGTAAGTTGCAAATTAGCTTTTACATTAATTAAAGAGGGAAACTGCCAAGCTGAATCTTGTTACAAGTTTCCACATCAGCTTTTTTAAATCTAGCATCCTGAGTTTGCGTGTAGCAAGACACTTTTCTAAGTTGTATCTTCAGTCTCATCCAGGAGTGTAAAAACTAAACTAAATCCTGCTATAAATACAAGTGCTTAGGTTCTGTTGTCTACATACTAGTCTTAGCTGTGCTTGAAATCAGTTGTGTGAACTGGAAGGTAAGAGACTTATTCAGCCCTGCTTTTGAAAGGTAGGTATGAATTATTGATTCAGCCTTCAGCAGGAATTGAATGAATGGTTTTGTTAATGATTAAGAATGTATAGAATCCAAGGGGATCATGTAGCTCTGTTTGACAAATGAGCAAAAGCCACTTGCGTAAATAGCAAGTACTGTTTTATTGCATATTAGTTTTGTCATTTTAGTTATGTTCTAAGAATTGAATATACTTTTGAGCAAATGCAACTCTTTTTTTCTCATTTTGGAAAAATTACAGTGGAGTTCAAAGGTTTTCAAGAATATTTCCATAATTCCACCTGAGACTGGAATGGCGCACCAAGTTAACTTGGAATATTTGTCAAGAGTTGTTTTTGAAGTTAAAGATTTCCTATATCCAGATAGCGTGGTTGGCACAGATTCTCATACAACCATGGTAAATGGCTTGGGTATCTTGGGCTGGGGTAAGTATGCTAAGATAACTTGATAGCACTTTGAAAGGCATACTAAAGCATTACTGAGAAATACTTTCTTCCCACTGGATATTTCTATCTCAAGCATAACAAACTCTCTCTTGAATTACTCTTCAGAATGCTTTTTGTCTAAGAGTAATCCCAACTACCATTTCTTTCCATCGAGAAACTGCTTTTTGTAATTTAAAGAGAAAAATAGCCAAAACCCAATTGATATTCAAATAAGTGCCGTTTGTACATGCAGTATAAAATTTGTATGAAGGTTTCTTTTTCTCTTGGAAGGTTAATTGTAGATATAAAATATTTTCTGGTTGACTGTGAAGTCTAACTTCAGCAGTTGTCTTGCTTGATTTTATTTTTCATGTACAAATATTTAACAGAGAACTTCTACATTTCTTGCTGTAGCCTCTAGGCTTAATAGGAAGGGGTTTATTAGATTTTAGGACCTCAAAATATTTAGTGCTGGTTACTTAAACTGGTGAAAAACAACCTGATATTCTCCTTCCAGGTGTTGGGGGGATTGAAACGGAAGCAGTGATGCTGGGGATGCCGGTTACTCTCACTTTGCCTGAGGTGGTTGGGTGTGAACTGACAGGCACAGCCAGCCCACTTGCTACATCCATAGATATTGTTCTAAGCATTACAAAGGTAAGTTAGTTTTCAAACAAAGCAAAGTTTGTTGCAAGTTCTACCAGTGGTGTTTGAGAACTGAATTAAATGCTGGGGGTATTTTTAGTATACCTTTAATCATGGCAGTGCAGAAAGACATAATCTCTAACCATTTTTATTTAATAGTCCTCCAAAGTAGCATTTATTTTCTTTTCCCTCTGTAGTGGTTTATTTACAGGCCCTCTTTCACTAAAAAAAGTATGTGTGCAGGGTTGGGGGTGGGGAGAGAAGCCCTGTGTTCCATTTTTCTCCTGCTGACAGCATGTAGACTTATTCTCTAGCTCAGCAACTTTTTCTGGATACCCTTTTTGTTCTAAAATACTCCTGCAAGACACAAGGCCTGTCTATGGTTGTAAGCTGGTATAACTCAAGAATATATTTTCTGAAGACATGGTTTTGCTGGGGTGGCACAAACTGTCACTGTTGTAGTAGGTGAAGAGCTAGCGTCAAAGCATTGAAGAGCTGTGATTGCTTTGAAAATACATTCTTCTTTCTGGCATGATGCTTTAAGAAGCATGTATCTGTTCTTGACTAGGAAATCTGAAGAACTCAATTGCAGATGGAGGTGTGTTTTATTATGTCAACTTCCAGTGTAGATTTTTAGAACCCAGTATGTTAATGGGGCTTGGTTTTGTTTTGTTTTGGTTTTTTTTTTTTTTTTTTTTTTTTTTTTTTTTTTATTTTTTTTTTTTTTTTTTTTTTTTTTTTTTTTTTTTTTTTTTTTTTTTTGGCAAACATGGGCCTTAAGGTTTCAGCTTTTTGTTTTAAATGTTCATGACTTGCTAATTGCAAATTGTTGCAACAAACATTGCTTGCATTGTACCTCTTCACATAACAAATGTTGTTGTGCGTTCTTTTAAACAGCATCTTAGGCAAGCTGATGTTGCTGGAAAATTTGTTGAGTTTTTTGGGAGTGGAGTTTCCCAGCTGTCTGTAGCAGACCGAACCACAATAGCAAATATGTGTCCTGAATATGGTGCTATTCTGAGCTTTTTCCCTGTTGATAATGTGACATTGAAGCACTTAAAGCATACAGGTAAAGATGAAATGAAAATAGTGATTCATTGTAATAGTGTTTTAGATACGTGGCAATATGTTTTTTGCTTAAAACGCCATAGTTCTTAAAYGCTGATTTTCTGCAGAGTTCTGATGTGGATTTAACATATAAAATTCTGCTGTACAGTAACAGGCTGTGTCATGGGGTATACTTGGCTACAACTTTTATCCTGTAGAATCTCATGCATCTGAGTAATACCTACCACAAAAATTGTACCATACATATTTACTGTTGGCTAGTTTTGTGGGACGCTTAGTGTGTGGCATTTGGGTCGTTATTTACCTGCTTTATTGGCACAGATGTTTTCTTGCAGCCTGTTTTGTCTCCATGTATCCCATGTATTTAAGTGAGGCTGTAGTTTTTGTATGCACAACGCTGGCATGTGGATAGCTGACTTGCCCTTGAGGTTTGTGTCCAGTCTGGTTCATTTGTCTAATACCTGATTTACTGACATCATGTTATTTTTCAACATCCAGAGTCCTTGTTTTTGAAAGCACAGCTAAACCTTTAAAAGCAAAGTATTAAGAAAATTCTCACATATTCTGAAAAGCATATGGAATATAAGTCTTCTCGATATGAAATGAATCCCTTAACCACCTGTAGATTCCTTACAAAATCAAAATCTAAAATGATTACTAGAAATAAGTGAAACTGCAAAACAAATCACAGCATGTTTCTGATTTTTTTCACAATGATTTTTTTTTTCCTTTGAAGAGCATCATTTCGCTGACACTTCAGGCTAAGCTAGAAGGATGTCAATTCCTTATCAAGCTACTGCAAGTAGAGAAAGCCACAGGGTAACAGATATGAAAAAAAGCTCATTCACATTAGTAAGCCTTTCTGACACGGAAATCTGTCACTTTTAAATAAGAGTTACACATTTTAAATTTAATAACAAACATGTTTTGTCTGGTCAGTGCAGAACAAATGAAGCATTTTCTAACAGTAGCCAGGAATACTGGCTATTATCAACTAAGCACATGATCTGTATTAAACAAGTAAATCTTAATAGAGAAAAGCTTTATGAACTTCAGGGACAAATCTGTGAATTCAATTAGAGTTACAACTGTTAGAGTTGGAACACCTTATTTTGTTCCTTGATATAAGAAGGAAAGTTAAGCTAATTAAAAAAAATTAGAAGTATTTTAATTCATGTATCATTCCTGAATAGCTCCTGGAGGTTGGGGTATGGAAGTGGTATGCCTTGAAAAAAGTACTTTGGATGTTCAAGGATAAATTTGATGTGCTTGAAACAGTCTTCATTTCTGAGAATTGTGTGTTATGTTTTATTTTATTTTTTAATGTGACTTTTCTCATGTTTGAAATAACCTTGCTAAGGTTTTGACAAGGCCAAGCTTGAGGTCATGGAAGCATATCTTAAAGCTGTGAAGTTATTTAGAAATGATGAGAGTTCTTCCAGAGAACCTGAGTATTCCCAGGTATGCTTGAAATGACTTGCTTCTGTATGTTTGATTCTCATAATAAATAACTACTGCTGATTTAACAATTTTGTCTCCCGCTGTAATTTTAATTGCTTTAATAAAAGTTGCATTTATTAACTCACAATTTTGAGAAGCAGAGTATGTTTGCAAAATATAGAGGGGGTGGGGGAAAGAAGTACAGTAATGTTCATGTCGGCTAACAGATACTGAATTCCTGTCACTCCCGAGTGATCACATAAGTCTTATGGATGGTAGATAAGTTAGGGATAATGTTAAAACACTTTGAATGAGATGAATGGCCTTTTACAGTGGGCAGTCTTGAAAATGGAAGCCCAGAGTTTTAATGTCTCGGAACATTCAGACTTTAAACAAAAGAGGTCCTGGATGTCTCAAGAGTATATTCAATGTAATGTTGGGCTGGGATTGATAATGCATACTTTTTTATTTGTTTCTTTTTTTTTAGGTAGTGCAAATTAGTCTAAGTTCTATAATTCCATATGTCAGTGGCCCCAAGAGGTCCCAAGATAGAGTGGCTGTTAATAACATGAAAAGTGACTTCCAAGCCTGCTTAAATGAAAAGGTTTGTACAACTGATGTACTCTTCAAAAGGTACTTCCTATAATGTATGGGAATAAATGTTATGTTACTTATTTCTTGCATACTTGCTGAGCCTTTTTTACTACTATATAAACAGCTTATCCAATGATACTCTCCTCTTGCTTGACAAGTGTCCCGAGGGTAGTAGCTCGTAAATCATAGGTGTGTTTGTCATGAACATGAACTTCCAAAAATCCTTACTTTCACAGTTTAGATTGCTACGGAGGGAAAACTTAAGTAATAAATAGCATAAGCTTGGGAAACATTTTCTCATTTTCAGAGTTTTTTAAACAGCTGTATTTTACTTAATTTCCGAAACAGAATTACCATAAGAAAAGAAAACTCATCATATCTTAAAAGAGATGCAGAAAGACTTCCAAGATTTGTAGCTAATCAGTGTTCTAGGTTCTTAATTTAGCAAGTGATTTTTGCTTACAGCTTAACTTGACTTCACAGAGGACATGTTTTTACTCTGAAGGTGATATTTTTGGTTAGGAATATGCATAGGTATCTAAGAATGCAGCTAATACAGGAACACATCTTCGTTTTTAGTGTTTATCATTGAAGTTGAAGACTGGCAGAAGTATTAGAAACATTTATGCTTAGACACTCTGTAAAAATTCTTTCTGTTGGTTTTAGCATTTCTGGCTTGTGATGAGGTGTATAGTACAGAATGATCAGTTGTGCTAGAGGAAGAAATCAACTGATCATGGTTCACAGAATGGTTGATGTTGAAAGGGACCTCTGGAGGATGACTGAGTGCTGAAGAGCTGGAGGGTGTGAAATGTTAATGGGCCTAGTCTGCTTGTAGTTATAATCCTCTTCCAATTAAAATCTTTGGTATGCTTCTAATTCAGAAACAAGTATTGTATAGAATTAGACATGTACTCATAAGGGATTGTTCTTTCATGTATAGCAAGAAATGAGCATGGATTCAACCATGCTTTTTGACTGGCATTTGTTCACAATTGTTGCAAAGTTAAAGCAATTATGAAGAAGGAAGGATGAGACCACTGTATATATGGAGGCATGAACTGAGGGCTGCTTTTAAAATCTGTTTAAGGGTTCCTAATGGGACGGTTGAGTATTATTTTAAAATGAGGGTTCACTTGGTCTTGCTGTAATGTCATACTTTCTGTACTATAATAACTGCTAACATGTATTTCTGTCATCTAGTCTGGTGTTAAAGGGTTTCAGATTGCAGTTGAGAAACAGAATGACATTGTACCTGTTCAGTATGAAGGAAATGAATACAAGCTATCTCATGGCTGCATTGTCATTGCTGCAGTAATCAGCTGTACAAATAATTGTAATCCATCTGTCATGCTTGCTGCAGGTATGTTGTGACTAGTGACAACTAACTTGATCTTAATGGTGCTCCCATGTTTACACAGCTTTACCTTCACTTTTGTAGGTTCTTTGTAATGACTTGACCCAAAGGTTTGAAACTGTAAACTTTTAGCCTTAAACTTGTTGTATGCTCTGGAAGTCATATAATGAAATTTACTTCTCAATAATACAACCTCAAAATTTGTGTCATAAAGCAGTATTAATGATGGTAATTACAAAATATTTACATTTGGTAGTATTTCAACAGGTAACCAGTTTCAGGGCTCTATTCAGATGGACACACACAGCGACACGATGCAGGAGGTGGGCTTTAGCTTTGACTCCGTCCTGGATGACGGTAGCTTGAACTGTAGTTAGCTGCGGAGTCTGGAAAGAAAATCCATATTGCAGAACAATTGTTCTGTCCTTTAGCCACTAGTTAAGGAGTATGTGCCGTACCTTTGCAAGCTGCATACAGTTTTCCCAGAGCAGTTAATCCTCTCTCAGACCTTGCCRCCTTCTTTTGAGGTCCTCTGTGGCTGAGGCAAGCTTCCCTTTGAGGCTGTGTGGCCTGTATCAGAAGAAGAATAAATGAATTTGCAGTGTCGKCTAGAACATGGGAAAGAGATTTTTCTTATAGAAAAGAAAATGGGCATCTACATTATAGGAATGGGAACAAAAACCTGAATGGTATTGTTATGAGTTAAGAAACTTTATTCAGGCAAGTAGTTGCTTTAATAATTTAATAAACTGAAGGTCTACTCATCCTCTGGTTTTTTTTATGCTTAATTTAACTAAGGTAGCATCATATAGATGTTCTTTTAAGGGATATACAAAACATAAGCTGTCTCTTTTTTTTTTTTTTTTTTTTTAGGACTCCTGGCCAAAAAAGCTGTTGAAGCTGGCCTAGTGGTTAAGCCCTACATAAGAACAAGTTTATCACCAGGCAGTGGAATGGTTACGCATTACCTCAGTTCAAGTGGAGTATTACCGTACCTCAGTAAGCTTGGGTAAGTTGTGGCTCCTACTTCATTTGTCATTTTAGGATAATAGTACACAGGGATTTTATACAGGCTGATAAATATGGTTGCTGTTCATTTTGGGTTCACTAGTTCTTAGCTTACTAGATTGTCATTTTAACTACTTGCTGACTTAAAGTTGTGTTTTACTCCATTTTATTCCCACCTTACAATTTACTATGTGTAGATCTCTACCTCATCTGAGCTCTGTTTTTTCAGTAGCAATCTACTTAATTGTAAGTTTCTTACAAGACAGAATGCACTTGTTTATGTATTTTTAAAAGTGGGAAGATGGATGTAAATTTGTCAGGACAGTCTGTATTAGTCTTTTCTTAACGTTGCTGCTGTTGTGGGTTGTTTAGCATATTTTTGGTTGCTCTGTAGCAATAACAATTAGATTATGTTCATAATTCTGTAATGGTGCCCAGCTGTGCTCTGTGAGGAATGTTACTGCCTTTGCTTTGCCATTACTTATGGAACTAACAACATCTTGAGATACTTTTTGACTTATCGTGATCAATTACAAAAATGTTACCTTGTATCTTCCTGCTTGCATCAGTGAGATGTAGTGTCTGCTGTTCACTTCCTAAAAAGTCTAATTGTCAAAGAAAAAAAAACAATCTTGTTAGTGATTGCTAATAAAAGAAAAAGCTGTTTTGCTACCAAATTGCTTGTGATCATTTAATGTGCTACTTCATTGGTTTTTTCCAATGTAGGTTTGAGGTTGTTGGTTATGGGTGTTCAACCTGTGTGGGAAACACTGCCCCCTTGCCGGAAGCCATCAGGAATGCAATAAAACAGGTGAAGCTCTAAGGCTTGTCGAATACAGAAATATAGTTCTCACCCAGTTAAGCAATCAAGAAATATAGTAATCTGTGCAAAATATACTTTATTGTTGGTTTGGACTTGCATGACACTTTGGCACATCTGCATGTCAGAGGGAGACCATGGTAATTCATTACTATGTAAAATAAACRTAATACATAGTATTTGTAGCATACAGATATAAATTACAAGATAAATACATAGGATCTAATCTTATGGAGGATGCAGTGTGTAGACTTTGTATCATAAATGAAGAGGAGGGTTTTAAAGAGCTATGTGCTTGAGTGATTTTTTTAACCAGCAGTGTCTGAACAGCTGCAGTGTTTTTCTCCTGTGAAGCAGAAGAAAAATACAAGAAATAAAAGGCAGGAGAGGAGTTCACTGAAGTGACTGGAGAACACATCAGAGGGTCAAGAGTGAAAAGGAGGAGAAGGAGGAAGGAGTAGTGGGAGAGAACAAAATGCCTTTAAATTGAAGTGTTAGAATAAATATTTGAAGTGGAATGCTAAAAGCACATTTGACTCAGTCAACAAAAAATAGCACAAGCTGTTGAAGTACCATG
The DNA here is from genome assembly GCA_035582835.1 of Phoebastria nigripes. Lineage (NCBI taxonomy): Eukaryota > Metazoa > Chordata > Aves > Procellariiformes > Diomedeidae > Phoebastria > Phoebastria nigripes. The sequence continues at coordinate 72,451 of JAYKAV010002319.1, read as the reverse complement.
AAGTCCTAGAAAAATATATATGGGTCTGCCTTTCAGGGTGATATAATTGCCTGTGGAGTATTGTCTGGAACAAAGAACTTCGAAGGACGTCTCTGTGACTGTGTCCGTGCCAACTACCTTGCTTCTCCACCGCTAGTAGTTGCTTATGCTATTGCAGGCACTGTTAGAATAGACTTTGAAACTGAGCCTTTGGGTAAGTATTTCCTTACATTTTATATTTCTACATCTAATGCATACATAGAAGAGGTTTCTTCCCATGCATTTCAGCGTACAAAACCAGTATATTTAAAGAGAAAGCACAATCATATTTGGTGTTGCTCGTGGCTAAAGCAAAGCATCCACTTAACTTTGCATATCTGGTACCATTTCTGAAGACCTGAATACATATTTATATTCTAATATAAATATAAAGTCTAATATTTTATTCTTCAAAATTACTATTCTGTTTAAAATTTTACTCAGGCACTGGCTTTAATGGCAAAAGTATTTACTTACGAGATATTTGGCCCACCCGAAGAGAACTTCACACAGTGGAGGAAGAGTGTGTGATATCATCCATGTTTAAGGAATTGAAAGAAAAAATGGAGGTAAGAATGGTCTTTTGTTCTACATAACTTAAAGCTACAATGAAATGCAATCTTTATGGTATCTTCCAGTTGAATATGATTGGTTTGTCAGTTATTTCCATTACTGTAAAGGAGGACTTAAGTGAGATGGATACTTGTATTAAATAGTGACTCTTAAGCAATATCCAATAAGGTAACTTGTAGTATATAATAGAAATTAAAAAGAAAATCACCAGTAAGTCTTTGGTTTCAGAATGTAAACAGATTGTAAACCAATTTCTCTGTTCTTTTTGTTTAACTTTCTTTTTTGTAGAAAGGAAACAAACGATGGAATTTACTGGAAGCACCTGAGTCAACTTTATTTCCCTGGGATTTAAAATCTACTTATATCAGATGTCCTTCCTTTTTTGATAAACTTGTAAGTACGTTGGATCTATCCACCAGATTATATGCATTACATTAAGTAAAGGAATAGCTATTCCAGTAAAGCTTCAATGTTTAAGTAACAAATTTGATTATCGCTAATATTTCTCAGTCTTTTAAATACTGTTTGTATCTCTGAAATGAGTGGARCCTGTACATCAGTGTGCCTTCATATATTGCAGATATGTTTTATGTCTCTGAGGATCTTGGAAGAAAAATGTGTTTATTAGTTTGTTGTTGTTGTTGTTGTTCCTGCCCCCCCCTCCGCCCCTTCCCTTTTAGGCCAAAGAACCGGTTTCGCCACAACCGATTGAAAATGCCCATGTCTTGCTCCATTTGGGAGATTCTGTAACTACAGATCACATATCCCCTGCTGGAAGCATTGCAAGGAGTAGCGCTGCTGCTAAGTATCTGACCAACAAAGGGTGAGGACTTTTCATATTAAACAGCTCTAATTATATCAGAGGACTGCTTCACATGCTAAATAATTGCTCAGCGCTGTTGCTTTCCTTTATAAATGCCTGTCTGCATAAAGTGGAGATTATACATGGATAAGCCAACTAGTTACTGTTACTGGTGTTTATAAGTAATCAGCTGTCTTGCAATCCCACTAATGACCTTTCTTGCAGTCTCTGTCTAAGGTTACAACAAACAGCTGACACATACTCTTAAGGAACTCATTCTCTGTTGTTACAGTATTGTCTGCTGCCAAATAAATGCATGCCAAAGCAAAAATAATTTACTAATTTACAAATCAGGTGACTGATCTTCTGTTAATGTGAGGTTAGTCACTGTTACTGTCATTGGCCTCAAGAACAATCAGATAGATGCACAGAACAGATCAGAAGCTCTAGAAACATGTATAGTTTAAAAAAATGAAGCCCAGTTTTAGAAATTAATGTGATTGGTGCTCTAACTTACCTCTGCATCAGTGAGCATCCTGCAGCACTAGTGGGTGCCTTTCACCTCCGCTGACATTCTGAAAAGACACAGAACACAATGCGGTGCTGAGCTATTCAGTGTCACACCTCTGCTGAATATTTTGGAAATTATATTGTTGTGTTATATTGCAAAGGTGTATTATTATTACAGTATCAGGGAAGCATGACAAAAAAATAGCCTGTGCTGTGGACTCTTCTTTCTAACTATTGCGTTCAGTCTGAATGAGTAGTAGTATGAGAAAGAAAGAATTAATGGGCCTTCAATCCCAGGATGGTCGTTTGATTTATGAGTAAAGCTCTCATTTTGGTACAACACTTGTTAATAAATATGCTGGTTGAGGTAAGAGGATTGATAAACAGGCTTGTTTCCTAGAACAGTCTCCCAATAATTCTTCTGTAAGTACCATACTGCTCATAGTACTTCATATGAAGTCATAGAAAATGAATTTAAAATTGCAGCTTTCCTCATGCAATGATTTACACATTTTGTTCATGATTTAGAACAATTACATTTGTTGGATGAATAGTTCTTTACATCTTGCACTGAAAACTTAGAGATGCTGCAATAATTATTATAAAAATCATAATATCGTTTTAAACCAGATAATCTTTAAAATAACCGATTCCCTTTTAAATATTCTTTTTATTCTAGACTCACGCCTCGTGAATTCAACTCTTACGGAGCTCGAAGGGGTAATGATGCTGTGATGACAAGAGGTACCTTTGCAAATATCAAGCTTCTGAATAAGTTCATAGGAAAACCAGCTCCTAAAACAATTCACTTCCCCTCAGGACAAACGGTAAAAATATATTTGTTTGCATAGCTACTCTGAAATTGTGATGCGGATTTAGAACTCACTCAAACTATTTCGCTTTGTTATTCCACAGCTAGATGTGTTTGAAGCAGCGGAGTTGTACCAGAAAGAAGGCATCCCTGTAATTATTCTAGCAGGAAAGAAGTATGGACTGGGTAGCTCAAGAGACTGGGCTGCAAAAGGGCCTTTTTTACTGGTACTGCTGGTTTGTTTGGTTTTGGGGTGTGTTTCTGTTTTATCTGGAAATACCTAAAAACACATTGTTTAGTTTTGGGCATGAATGTGTTTAGAAACTGTCCTCAATCTTGAATATAATACCACATTTTGTTTTTAAAGACTTCTCAATAATTTCTTTGCTAGAATCTTCATAGAAGAGAATCACTAAGTCAGGATAAATCTGAATTTCCTAATTATGTAACTTACCATCTTAGACTCCAGACTTTGAGATAAATTAGACATTTGTCTAGTGCTGACCTYTGTTTGGTCTCTATGGGGTATTAAGTGTGTAGCTATTGGAGACTTAATTTCCACTAATAATCAGAATATATTCTGAGTCAGTCATTTATTCATGTGGAGTAACRGAAGCAATGACATTTGGTCTGGGATTTTCTGCCTGCTAACTACAGCATGGTCACTGTCTGTTATAAAACTCCATTTCAAACTGTATGGGCCTACTCTGGCTTACTTGCTTTCATCTAGCTGTAAAGCCAAAAGATGTTACCTAYTTACTTAACAGGATTCCTACAAAGCACTCTCTTTACTCTTCAGTTTGAATTGCAGTATTTTGGACATAATATATATTGGAAGCTTGCTTTTGCATTTCACACTGACTACTATACTGAAATACCAAATCACTTGTATTTTTGCAGGGTGTTAAAGCTGTCCTAGCTGAAAGCTATGAGAAGGTTCATAAAAGTCAGTTGATTGGAATTGGCATAGCTCCACTTCAGTTTCTTCCTGGGGAAAATCCGAGTACTTTGGGTCTCACTGGCAGAGAGCAATTTTCTATATTGTTCCCTCCAGAGCTGTCGCCCAGAATGACTTTGGATATCAAGGTATCTTTGCAATACTTCTTAAATTTCTCTGTTGAATGTACTGATGATTGAAAGCACAGAAAGAGAAGTTAATCCTGATGATTGAAAGCAGGAAAAAACAAAACTTAATTCTCTTTGAAGGTAAGCTTATAGCCTTGCCTGAAGTTTGTCATGGCTATCGAAGTTTCCCAAAGTACATATACACATGTTCTTTCTATGCAACTTTTTATGCAACCTGAAATTCTTGACTGTTCTTTTGGGCATTGTTTTCCCCCCTCGTGGGCACTGTATTAGGGTAGAATTGAGTCTTGTCTCTCATTCAGGTTCTTTTAAAGACGAGGGTGTGACTATTTGAGAGAGGCTTCAGCTTTTCCATTCTGATGCCCATAATGATATACTTTGTGCCATCTTAGGGAAATAGCTTTTTTCTTTGTTATCAAGAGGTACATAGCATGCTCCCAGCTGGATCTAAACTGTGCAGTAAAATAAGCCTTCATTCTGTTCCCAGCAGYGTCTCGGATCCGCAGTGGCAGATAAGCGGGTTGAATTTGCTTCTGTTCAACAAAACTTGGGGTTAGAATGTTAACTAACATTAAGAGTAAGCAAGGGGAAGTGAAAGCAAAACTCTTAATTGGTCTCTCTTTTTTGCTTTTGTTTTGAAGACAAGCACTGGAAAAGTATTCAGCGTGATTGCCTTGTTTGAAAACGATATGGAGATAACTTTATACAAATATGGTGGAAGTCTAAACTTTGTGGCTCGAAGATTCTTATAGTAGCTACTGACTATATGGGTACCTTGCATAACTGGTAATTCTGAAAATGCCTTGTGTGAACCCAGGAATCTGTACTGTGGAACTGCAAACAGTCCTAGTGTGCTCAAAGTTACTTCGTCCATGGATGTAAAAGATTGTGAATCATTGTAACTGCAACAAGATCCTTCCTGATTTTAAATAATATTCTAATGGTGCTATTAAACATTGCTAAAATCAACATGTGTATTGTGGCAGAGAGCTGTAAGTATGGAGGGGATGTTTTATCAGACCATTTTGTAAATAAACTATGCGAAATCTGAAACTGATTGTGCTGAAGATTATTATGTAAGAAGATTTTCTGCAGTTGTTTCCACTCAGTTTTTGCACCTGTAAATCTGTGTACTGCTGTTTGTTGGTTTAAGGGTAGCAGATGGTATGGAATGTTAAAGGCTGAACAGAATTTTTTTTTTTTTTTGCATCCAGACCTTAAAACAGATACTCAGTTCTGAATTTCTTGCTCTTTAGGTTATGGGCTGAACAAAAAACAGTCCACATGAGGCCCATGGTATCCTGTATCACAGATCATGACTTTCTTACCTTTATTACGGGATTATATTTCATCTGGATCCAGATTTAAAACTGCTCACGCTATGAAATATTGTGTGCTTAGAAGTACGGGAAACATCTCTGCATTTAAAAAAATGCTCGCAATTATTTTGTTCATGCAGGTAAAGTGTAGCACCCCAGCTTTTTGGCAAGCTGCAGTGTCCTTCGATTGAAGTTTGTCGCATCTACTTCAAGGGATGCAGTTTGTCATTTATGACATCAGTTTTTACTGTACTGTCTGTGATATCATTAGACAAAGTACCTCCCCTTAGTATTTTAACCTTCAAAAATCTTTAAAAACACTTATTAGGACTGTTTAAATTCCTCTGCTTTAAATACGACCTATGTCTAATAAGTTATACTTATTAAATGTTAAATAGCCGAGGTAGCTATACTGCCTTTTAATGCTTTCTCATATGCTGTTAGTTTACAGCTCTACCAAACAACCATCAGATTCCCCTGCTGAAGATCCCAGAATACTGAACAAATCTGGCTCTTACGCCATTGCAACTTCTATAAATTTGTCAGCACACTGACAGTAAAAACCCTGTTCCGTATTTAATATTAACAGAAGATGTGCAGTTTCTGCAAAAGCAGCTTGTTCTACCACTTAACTAAGCATTGATAGCTTCTGATCTGTGCAAGTGAGTCTTCAGCTTCAAGATGCTATTTCTGTGCTCCTGTATCTTGAAAAGCTTCATAATACTGCTTATGGTTATGTAGAGATTAATTTCTTTTGGAGAACAAAACTGCAATAACTTGCCTATAAATTGTCAAGATTTTGCTTTAAGATTTTTTGCTCTTGGTAAACATTGTCTTAAATAACAAAACTTTCAAGAGGACTGTATTAGCTTTACTACATGCACTTTCAATTTATAACCAGATGCTAAGCTAGTTGACTTGCAAACTAACAGATGTACTGTTCAAATCTTTAAATGGCATGTTTCTGACATTCCCTTAAAAAAAAAAAAATTACAAAACCCCCTGACATAATTATATCATTACAATATATTAATTTTTTGACAGGTCAAATGCCAAATTAATTTGACTTCACTGGCATAACTTTGATACACCTTTTTTATTTTATTGGACAAAGTTCCCTAAAGTTTGAAATTCTGTATAATCTGTTTTTATATTTCACTAGTTTTGCTGTGGTTTTCTTTTGGTCAAGATAAAAACCATTCCAGTGACTCCTACCACTGATATGGGTGATAAATCAATGCATTTTTGAATACTATATTCAACTGAACGCTGAATGAGTTTCTGTTCTGTGGTACAGTTTTGCTAATTTTATCCAGTTACCGAACAGATCTTATTTCTTGTACAACAGTGTCTAATACTACTTTTTTTCCCCAGCTCAAAGGTATATTCTTGATTTAGTTCAAGAAAATGCATGTTCATTATTGGGGAGCAACTAGGAATTTAGTGCTGGCACATAATGATGCCTTGTGCAGATGATAAATAAAAACACAACTACAAGCCTATTTAAAACTTGTGTAACTGCTAATGCTTGAATGGAACACAGCCTCCCACCCTCTCTAGAGCAGTAACACACTCGTTGCTTCAGAAGGAGACAGTGATCCAAGCCATGTCAAGGTAAACCAGTATTGTGAAGTTTAAATGCAATTTCAAGGTATGTGACTTACCCGCAAGTTGTCACCAATAAAGCTAGTTATCTCTTAAGAGACACGATGGGTTTCATTACCATAGCAACTACTTTAACTCTGCTGCACTCCTATGTCTTAAAATCAATGAAAGACAGCTTTTGAGCTGTGCTTCGGCACAGCTGCTGTTCAACTTTAGGCTCCTGCTACTGTTGCTGCAGTGGGTCCAGCCCTAAATATGCCGAAGTCAATAGCATCTTCGAGTTGTGCAGACTGACTCCTACCCTTAAGGTCTGTACACCTGAAGTGTAGTGGGTGCTGCGAGGAACAGTACTGCTTATGTACCCATCTCCTGCTTCTCATGTGGTAGTGAGCTGCCGGTGAAGGTAACACTTGCCTGATTATCCATGGTAATGTGCCTGTTCCCTTTCCCTCGTGCAGCAGTGAACATTGTAGAGTCCAGTTCAACAACCCAGCGGCAAAGGGAAGACGTTTAACTTTGGACACGCTGGTAGGATCCTATGAGCTCAGAGGGGCAAGAGTGACATTTGCTTTCTGGCAGTGGCGGGATACAGCACAGTCAGAGGATTGCTGTGATCACACACAAAAAACCATTGTTCAATTTAGACCTCTTTCTAGTATCTTAAAGCATAGGAGGAAATGTACCTTTTCGAAGAAGTGACTGAGTGTGTTAGATGTATTTAACCTAGAATTCTCTCTCCGGTTTGATTTGGGGGAAGTATCTGTTCCAATTTTTCTAAATGTTTTCTCTCCTTGCGCCCCTCTTCCTCCCTCCCCCTCCCAAACTACAAAGCTTTGGGATAGTGTTGATGTTTATACATTTTACACCTAAGTATAAGGACATGAAACTATGTATATTAATCATATTAAAGCAACTGCAAATCAATGTCTGCTGTTTAAAGCCAACAGAACAGTGTAAGTTTTAAGTTCAGTAAGTATTGTATAGATAATCTTGTTCAATTGATGACAATTGTGCATAAAATGTTACCAATGCTGTAAATTATTTTTAATAAAGAAAATTGTATCGCAGTTCTTGTATGTTACCATCTATTTTGAGTAGATAGTATGGAATATACTTAAAATGGTACTGTAAGTATGGAGGAAAAGGTGGGGTGAATAAGGAAATGGGTATAATTATGTATGGTTTGTTTTCTTGTTAGAAGTGTCTCACATGTGGGCTTGCAAAGCATGTTTAGCTGGTGTAGAAAGAGGTTTTCTGTATTAGCTGAGCTCCAGATACTAGTCTAGATATTATAACTGTATCAAATGCTTTTTGAATAACCGATTTTTTTTTTCTTCAGGAAAATGTCTACTTTAATTTAGAATCTAGATCAAATCCTGTATTAAAGCAAGCTGTTGACCAAGGTTATGGTGATGGCACATACAGCTTACASCTATGACAAGATCTTCAAAAGTGATTTGGGGGTGTCTGACACTGACCCACCTCTAAAGACACACTTTCAGAAGAGGCATTAGACTTGCATCCAACACAGAGATACTAAATTATTGAAGTCTTATCTTTTTTACACATAATGATATGAGAGGCTGAAATACAACCTTTGTCCTGTGCGTTGCCTCACAACCGTGGTGTGCTTCCCACCCGAATACTGGGCAGGCAGGAGAAGCACGGAAGTCCATAGGTCTTAAGTCTTGGCACTACTGTCTGGAAACTAAGGCAAGACTAACAAGGTACAGATCTGCAAAATGCATTTTAATTTTGTTTACAGAGAGAATGAGTATATTCTGACTTTTCTGTAACCTGCTATGTATCTTAAAGTCACAAGCATAGCAAGAATGCTTTCCTGCTGTATCAATCTTGTTCCAGTGAGCTAAACCTTCAGTCAGCCTCAGAAATCAGGAGGGGGAACCCTAAGTATTTTCYGGACCTCTGTTATTCTTGAAAAAACTTGCTTTTGTGACTTCTGGGGGACTGGGAGGGGGGGAGAGTGAAGTAGGTAAAACTATTTATTAGTTGGTCAATCACTTTGTTTAGTAACATCTGTTCTGAAATTGGGGGRAAAAAAATCCAAGGAGCTTAATTTGTTTCCTGGGGAAATAGTTTCCCTTTTCTAAATTACCTATTGGRTTAAAATAATGTTTTCAATTTAATGTCCTTAATATTACAGATAACACTGACATATTGGGACAGAGGATTCTTAATAACTGGTTTACTTAAAACCAAGATTGTTTTTTTTTTAAACTTCAGTAAGCCTTTCCTAAATCCTGTTTTCCCTAGATTCCTAATTCCATCATAGTGGGACCTCAAATATTGCAGAAGATTACTTTTTTTTTTTCATCAGGAATTTCAGAAGATATTTATATATTGATCTGGAAAGTTTAGTATGTGTGGGAGACTGAGGTTTGTAATTATTTTAATTAAGTCTAAAATTCTCTAGGATTGGACAAGTGTTCCCAGTCTGAACCCTGGTACAGTCTAAAGGACATCCTGAGAAAGATGCCTCAGGTTTGTTATAGGTAAATGGTCTTCGATCAAAACAGCTGATAGAGTTTTTGATCTTGTGTGCTGATAAAAGGATTTAAACAAAACAAACAAATGTAAATCTCTATTTCTACTGATAGCAGTGGGAGCACCATTTTTAAAGTGTTTTCCCTTCCTCACAGGAAGTTGTACGTTTCCTTCCCTCTCACGCTGTTTGAAAACAAAAAATAGTAATAAAATGGTGCATTGCTTAGTACGCAACCACCACGCGAACAGGGTGGGTTTGCCTCGTCTCTGACCGGGGCGCCCTTCCCACAGGCCCGCARCCGGCTGCCTGTCGCCGGGCCGCGCCGCCCCCCTTCCCCGCAGGGAGGGCTCCGGCCCCGCTGCCCACAGAAGGGGATGTCCGGACCAGGCTGGGGAGGCTGCTGCGCGGGTTCCGGGGACCGCGGGGCTTCCGCCCGCGGGTGCGTGGTGCCGCAGGGCCCGGCCTGGTGCGGCGGGCCTCCCCGCGCTCCGCGGGCAACCGCTAGGAGGGCTCGGCGCCGGGAGCAGGGCGCCGGCGGTCCCCGGCAGCCGGGGACAAAGGCAGGGTCCGGCGCGCTGTCGCGCCAGGCCAGGCCAGGGCAGACCTGCGTTCCTGTTAACATAGGGCGTTTCAGCCAAGAAACACGTTGGCGAGTGGGTCGGCAGGCGGGGTCCCTGGCAGACGGCCGCTCTGCTGTGGCTCCTTGGACTCCCCGGGCAGGACAAAGGTCGGTGCAGCTCCCGCAGAGTCCAAGGGTTGCTTGTTTGTGCAGAGGGRCGGCCGAGGCTCCGCGCTTCCAGCAGCTGGGCAGGCGCCGAGACCTGGAGCGGGCGAGAGACGGAGCGAGCGTCTGTAGGTTTGTTCTGCATTTCTTAATGCAGGAATTCTGAAGGCCGTGACCAGGCAGAAAGATTATGTCTGCTTTAACATTAAGATCTACTAAAATATTTCTTGTCTTTTGCAGACAACTTCCTGGACAGGGATTCAGCAACTCTGTTCCTTAGGAAATCATTCCTGGTTAGCAACGTACCAGGTTAGGCTCCTAGTGGAAATTAGCTAATAAAAATACTCATAGTTAATAAGCTTTTCATGTCTACTTGTTCTGAACAGATTGAGTGCCTCTCTCTAGAAGTTTTTCTTGTGGGGGGGCTACAGACTAAGTAGTTGACAAGAAACCATGATGTAAGAAACCTGGACTGGCTTAGTGGGTTTTCTTTGCTTGTTTAATAAATGTAGGAAACCTCTCTCCAGTATCCGAATGCATTTTGTTGCTGTAATTACTGCTTCTGATGCCAGAATACAGGTAAGATCATCCAGCTTCTCTTTTTCTCCTAGAGACACRATGTCTTCTGGCAATGACTGTCAACCCCAGACACTCACCAAACCAGCACTTGGTGAAAAAGAAGTGACTGAATTGGTTGACAGGGTGTTTGGATTAAAGGTGTTTTGGATGAGGCCGCTCCCCAGCTATGACGATCAGAATTTCCACGTGCGTGTCTCAAGAAACAAAGGTGCAGCTGAAGGTGCTGATGAGTATGTCCTCAAAATCACCAATTCGGAAGACAGCCAGAAGCCTGACCTCATTGAAGCACAGACCCAGGCCATGATGTTTCTCAGCGCTGAAGGCTTTCCTTCAGCTACTCCTTATCTTACAAAAGATGGTAACATCATGTCTCTGGAGTCAGGAGGTGAGCAATTACAAGCACCTTTACTGCCCTACTATCACCCTTAGCTTGGCAGTAGTTTGCTATATGGCATGCCATATATATACTAAAGTAAAACTCCAGGCTTATTTTTAAATATTAGGGGATATGTATCAGGTGACTTGTATGTCCAGCCATAGTAGTCCAAACTTAAAATACCAGAAGCAAAGCAAGTCAAAGAGAGTGATAATTAACTATGAAAACACTTAGGAAATAACTTCAGTATAATGAATTGGAGAAAACATTGACCTGACCTGTCCATGCACAAGAAAAAAAAAAAGCCTCATTGACTAAATGATGTTACAAAGTATTTGCCTACAGAATGGTCTAAAATACAGTTCTAGCCCATCTATGATGCCAGAACAAATTGCTTTAACAGTGCTTGAAAGAAAAATTGTGTTGAMATTTTGCTTTTATTTTCACTGTAACTTCCATACAAAAGCTGGGATTCCTGAGACCTTTGTTCTCTGCAAAACTGTGTAAGTGGGTGTCTGCAGGCACTGGAGGAAACGTGCTGTATGCAGAGTCAATTCCAAGCACAAGGACTAGAAGTCCAGCATAGATTGCAAGTGTGTTAAGGTTTGCACATCATCGTACAACATTCTGGTAAATCAGATCTTTGAATGAAATCTGTTTTATCAGCTACCTCTGATGACTTCTACACTGGGATAAAAACCTTTTTTGCCTCTTGCATTAACTAATACTCAATAGCATATATTGAAGCGACTGACTGCATCTCTCTTTGCTTGTTAGATACTGGAGCTGGGAACAAAAAGTACATGGTCAGACTGCTGACTTACCTGCCAGGTACGCCTGTAGCAAAAATTGCTACAAATACTCAGATTTTCTATGAGATCGGTAAGCTAGCTGCCAGTTTGGATAAAGCTCTCTCAGAGGTGAGTTTTCGTTGCTCCGGCCTCACAAACTTGTTTCTCAATTAATTTATTCTCTGTATTTCTTCTTGTGCTTGCTGTCTGCTTTCCTGATCTGCGAAATTCAAGTTGGTGAATGCAGATGTTCAGTTTAACTCATCTTTCAGTTGCCAACTTCYAAGCTGGCTGTTACTAAAGCACTTCCCCAAGTAACATGACCAGTTGGTGCATGTGACACAGTATTGGTGATCCTTTTGCAATGCATTTTTGTACCATGAACAGGGAGATAAAGATTTCTTTTTACTTACGCAAAACTCACCTGTTTGGTGTTTCAAACCTGGCAAATAAGGAGAGTGAACCCCAGGCTGCCCAAATTAGAAGCATGTAAAGCTTGTTTTAAAGCATTTTTGTATAGTGCACATCAGGCACAGCTGGCTGATCTATTATTTTGAATTCATTTTGACTTGCTCTCTTTCTCCTGGTCATTAGAACTGTGACCATTTAACATTGGTAGCAGTTGGTTCCTTCTCTACAATGCCAGCTGTGCCAATGAACAGAGATTTGTGACGCTTCTCTCATTTGCTCYGCTTCCAGTCAAATAATCTTAATGCAAAGTAAGTTCTTTCTTTACTCTGTAATTATACAGGATAATAAAGCTGATAAATCAGCCAGTAATTAAGTTTGATACATAAAAGAACTCTTGCATTATTTATTGCCTTTCATTAACCTTTCCTTCTCATGTTCTGGCTACTGGCTTCAGACAATTATGAAATGTGAATTGCCAGCTTTACCAACCACATTCTTAAATTACAAGAGCATTTTTCAATTGGGAAAGATAATTTACTGTTGCCTTCTAACACTCCAGTCACGTTCTTATAATGCAATTAAAACTATTTATATAGACCAGCTAGTCTCAAAATATGCCTGTGACTTGTCCTGCCAAGGAGGAAATAGTTGACGAGAAAGCAAATTTTAATGGAAAAGGCTCTTTATGCCCTTAACATATGGATTATCATCTACCAAGGTTTGTCATTTAAAAGAAAGAAAATTACAATCATTACTGTTAAAACTTCAAAATATCACTGACACTAAAAATAATACCTTAGGTATTAAGTTTTCTGATGACAGATCAGAAAATACAGCCTGTCTTTTCTACCCAGTTAATTTACTTTGTCAACTTAATAGCAAAGCAATGTGCCATGCTTTGTGTTGTGCACAAAATAGTATTCCACCACTTTCTCTGTTGGTGTCTCCTTTTGCTCGGATATGCGTCACATCCTCTAAATGGAAATAAATTAAGTTTATGGCTGTAAAGTGACTGTCTATGGCTTTACAGTAACAAGGGCTCATGACCTTTTATTACCCTTCACACACCTGGTAACCCATTTATAGCTTGCTGGAATATCTGATTTCTGCTGGCAAGATTGCAGTGGTTGCTTACCAGATGACATTCTTCCTACCAATGTGGTGCTTTCAGCATTAGGGGTCCTGTATTTTTTGTTTAGGCTTGATCTTGTTCCTTACTTTTTCATACACAGTTCCAGTTTTGACTATCATTTAGCTATCTTTAAGAGCCTTAATTACAAGCATGGGTTTCTTTTTAAGAGGAAGCCAGCTACCCTAGTGGGATGTTTTTTTTATTTGCCCTATGCTCCGATAGAATCTGGCCCACAAGCCACCTTAATAAGCATTAGAGGATTCAAGGATAAGAGCGGTATGCAGTGGGAGAGATGCTTTTTCTCCCTGAATGTCACTTTCCAAACCACCTTTTTCATTTGCTAGTGAGAGGGMGTTTAGGGACCTTGTTTTTTTAAATATTTAGGCTACCTGGATGTACAAAGGCAAATTTTCATAAGAATAAAGCTCTGTCCAGTATCTCCATGAAGTACATCTGTCCTCAGGATTTTTCATCTACCAGCTGATCCTAAGGCTCATCCCCAGAAGCTGCCACCTTTAAATGCACAGAGTGTGCCTGTTCCCAGCACGCTGGCAGCTTTTGTGTTTCTTCTGCTCTGACAGCTTTCTGTAGCGCCAGCTGTGCAATCCGGGTTCTGCCAGTATGCAACTCTGGCCTTGGCAAGGCCTCAAAGTCACTCTCAAAGTCACTACATAATGTCACATTACAGAAAGCCAGTATCAATTTTAAATTACTTAAGTGACGAATGACTTAAGATAATCTTTGTACCTAAAGAATGGGGAAAAAACCATTCAGGTTGTATGTAGATATTAAGGTGCTTACCTTAATCATTCTTCAGGTTATTCTTTTACTTGTTGATATAAAGCAATAGTCAAAGTCATGGTGCTTTTCAGTGAGTCTCATCAGGAAGCTGTTAAAGTTAATAGGGGCTTTGAATCAAGCCCTTTAATCATAATCAAAACAAGGATTTTTACTTATGGCCTATTTTATCTTGTGCTTTTTCCAAAGAAATTCCATCATCCATCAGTAAAAAGTCTGCATCGAGGTCAGTTCATCTGGAACCTGGCAAACATTCCTCTTCTAGATCAGTACCTTTATGCCTTGGGCCAGAACAAATATCGTGAAGTTGTGGAACAAGTTATTGAGCAGTTTAAAGGGAAAGTAATACCCAAGCTAAGCAGTTTTCGAGCCTGTGAGTATTTTATTCTCATTGTAATTATGTTGAACTGAGACACTGAAATTTCTTACAGGAGTTTGGGTCCATGGATAAGGCAAAAAAAAAGCAAAAAAATAAGTCTCCTTTATCCCTAGCTAGACATGTGCAAGTATCGTGCTGAATGAACACAGCACAGAATAAGCCAGGAGGAATGTGCTGTCCAGAGTTAGGTTCAGTTCTTGATCTTTCTGATGAGTTTGCTTCCAGTTAAGGTGATGATTTTCATGCTGTTACATCAGCTTAATAAGAATATATGGAGTACACTACTTCCTTTCATAAAGGCCCAAATAACCATTTAATCATATTTTTTGGAATTCAACTCACATTGATGTTGATGATAATTTGACAATTTGATAATTTGATAATTTGAAAACTGCTACTCTGTGTTTGGAAAACATGTAGCATATCACAGGTAGTACCAGACCAGAATAAGATCTCATAACGCTCCCTTTATCAATTGCTATCTGGTCACCTGTTAGTGGAATGGAGGTTCCTAGGAAGCAGTAAGGCCGTGAAAGGCAACACTTGAGGCTGAGAGAGACTAGTATGGTTTTGTAGTTGAGTTTTAGTTTGAGCCTCTATGCATCTTTTCAAAGCCATTTCACTGAGAAATGGAAAAGAAAAAGGTGGATTCTGCTGTTTAATAATTATTAAATACTGTTTCTATTTCTTCGGTGTTTAGGTATCAATCATGGAGATCTTAATGACCACAACATTCTAGTAGACTCCGGTTCTGCTTCCCTGGAGAATCCTCAGTACAGAGTGTCCGGCATCCTTGATTTTAGCGACATGAGTTATGGGTATTATGTATTTGAAGCCGCAATAGCTATCATGTACATGATGATTGAGAGCCCAGATCCTCTGAGTGTTGGAGGGCATGTTCTCGCAGGGTTTGAAAGTGTCCTGCCACTCACAGAGGAGGAGAGAGGTGCCCTCTTTCTCTTGGTGAGCGGGAGGTTTTCTCAGTCCCTTGTCATAGCAGCCCACACAGCTCTGCAGTACCCAGAGAATAAGGAATACCTCATGATCACAGCCAAAACCGGATGGAAACACTTAATGAAAATGTTTGAGGTGGGCCAAGAAGCTGTAGAGAAGACATGGTTTGAGACTGCCAAAGCATATACGAACCACGCACCTGCCAAGTAGATCGATGGCTGCTGAGGTACTTGCACGGTGACACCTGACTCTATTGCAATAAAGGCGGCGCTGCCTGCGCTGGAGCGCGTCCACCGCGATGTTCGCARGCAGGGGCGGGGCACGATCCGGGACGAGGGCCGGTCTCTCCTCCCTGAGGCGGTGGTCRCTGCCCTCGCTTCAGCGGCCCCGCCTCACGTGCCCGCACCAGCCCCTGCGGCTTTCTGGGCCGTGCTGGCCCCGCTCCGGTCCGCGGCCTGGCGCGATCGCGGCGGTACGGGCCGCCCCTCACCACAGCGCCAAGGGGGCGGTGCGGCAGGCGGCTCGGCCGGCCCCTGCGCCGCGCGGGCGGTAGCTACGGCGGCCGGGCGGGGGAGCCGTTATGGCGGCGCCGCCGGGCCCGGTCCCAGCGCCGCGCGCGGAGAACCGTTAGGGCGGCGCGGGCAGTCGTTACGGCGGCGGGAGCTGCTGCGCGCACTGACACTCCGGGCGGGAGCGCGGGCACGCGCACGGGCACGAGCGCCAGCCCCGCCCGGCGGCGGTAGGGGGAAGGGGCCCCGGGCCCCGCCCTAGTCCGGCACACGGCACCGCGCAGGCGCGGCGGCCATTTCCGACGCAGCGGTGAAGGCTTGGGCGCGGCTGTAGCGCCCGGTTCTTCCTCGCCGGACGGGACTTGCTCGTCCTCCCCGGCTGATCGGCCTCCTCCGGCCTGCTGTGAGTGAGTGCGGGCGGGCGGGCTGAGTGGAGCGGGGCGCGCCTCTGCGCGCTGCGGGAGGCGGCGAGGCCCTCGCCTTCCGCCGCGGTGAGGGTGACTCTGCAGTGCGGCCGCGGTGGGGGGGCGCTGGGCCGGGCGCGGCTGCAGCGCCCTCTGGGGCTCTGGCCGGCGCCGGGGTCCGTCTGCGCGGGGCAGAGCGCTCAGTGCCGGTTAATGTGCGTTATGGTGTCTTGCAGGCCCGCTTCCCTTCTGCCTGCAGCGCGTCCCCGGCACGATGGTGAGTGGCAGCTGCGGGCCGGGCCCGCCTTCCCCGGGGCTTTGCTGAGCCGCGGGTCCTGTCGAGTCACGGCCTGGTCGGCCAGCGGCGCGGGCGGGCCGGCTGCAGCGTGTGGCGAGGCCACGGGCGGTCACGYTGCAGAGGGGCCGTGGTCAGCCCCTGCGGGGCCGGGGGTGCGGGCACAGCGGTGTCCGTGGGCCAGGCCCACGCGTGTAATGGTAGCGGCGTTACTTTCCTACCGTGGGTACCAAACTGAGGTCATGAGGCTATTGGTTTCTTTATGTGCAGCTCAGAGCACTGCTAATTTTAGAATGTTGCTTTCTGACAAGAGAATGATGATATTTAATGAGCTATTGCTTTTTACAGTCTCGAAGATATGACTCCAGAACTACCATATTTTCTCCAGAAGGTATTTTTTAACCCCACACTTTAAAGTAAACTCTGACTGTTCTATCTAGGTTCTCAAAACTAAATAACAAACTACTTGTACAAAGGTCGGTTGTTTATAGTGTGTTTCCATCCATATACGAGTTACAGAAGTCATACATACCTGCTAAAAGTAGTGCCCAATTCTGTAAGGACACCAGGTGGAGGCATCCAAATTTGTCCTAATTCAATCAATAATGAGACCATGCCCCATTGGCAAGTAATACCACCTGCCACACTTTTGAAATAACTTGAGCAAATCTTCACCATTCATCTTTTGTTTGAGTATGGATGGATTTTGTTACTGTTCCCCCCCTCCCCCCAAGAATACATAATACCCTGCTGGTACAATCACATCTCTCCTTGTTATTCTTACACATGCTGAAACAAGTACGTACAAGCTATGCTTTCCTATTTCTTAGATGGGATGGACTCAAAAAGTCTAGTATCGAATATTTTCTTTGACTATTGAAAATCTGTTTTGGCTCATTCTACTGCAGCAGAGAGTTCTGTAGTGTTTTTTTGTTTGTGKTTTTTTTTGTTTGTTTGTTCGGTGTTTTTTTTGTAAAAGAGGGTTTTTTTCCACATTGGCGATGCCCTGTATTTTATCAGATTTGTGGATTTTCCTTCTCTGACTCCTTCCTTCTTTCAACCAGTTAATTTACTATAAACTGGTAATAGACTGAAGAACGTAAGACTACAATGAGCATCTGTCAGATTCTTGCAAATTTAAGTCACCTTGTGTACTTAGTCTTGTTCAGTGTTACTTTTTTGATGTTACTAACTTAAATCCTTTTCCTAGGTCGCTTATACCAGGTTGAGTATGCAATGGAAGCAATAGGACATGCAGGTACTTGCTTGGGAATTCTAGCAAATGATGGTGTTTTGCTAGCAGCAGAGAGACGCAACATTCACAAGCTTCTTGATGAAGTGTTTTTCTCGGAGAAAATATACAAACTTAATGAGTAAGTTGAAATGATGATGAGATGTCCAGTGACGTTATCAGTAACAAAACACTGCTGTTATTCAGACATTTTGGCACTGAACCTGGTTTTATTTTATTTGAAGTGTTGGTATTCTTTTTGTTCAGCGTTTTAGACAGGTATGACTATTTTGTCATTGTTTGCTTTAGTAGTTCTCCTTCTAAAGTAGAAGCATCACTTTTTTTTTTAATCTCTAGGAGAATTTTCTAGGTGGAATAGCCTGTTTGTTGGTACTTCCCCATACAAGGTAATGTTATTGTAGCACTTAAGAAAATTGGGGATTCTCAGTTTTACAAAATACCATTGGGGGGGGGGCGGAATAAAGAATGCACGCAAAAATCACCATGCTATTTCAGCTCAACGTCCTCTTCTAAGTCTTTGTTTTTCTTTTGTGATTCAAAGAGAACAAGGTAATTAGGTAAAACATGCCGTAGGTTTTTTTGCCACAATTGTAGCAGAGATGATATCTCTCCATATTATGACTTCCTTTTTAGCTCTCTGGAAGTTAAATTTGTGATGTCAGAGTGAAGAGTGTTATGGATTATGCTCTCTTGCCTATAAGGCAGGTAGAGCTTCATCCTTGCCAGAAGGTGCACATGAAACACAAATAGTTTTCATCCTGTCAACTTCCCATTCTGTGTTGATCTTGAAAGCAGCTAGAACTGTAGGAGGTACTGGATTTTCAAAGAGGCTGTGTAACAGCACCCTGGAGTAGTCGCCTAGGCCAGCCCTTCCATCTTCTGAAAAATTCTTAAGTTCATTTGGGAAAAATAACCTGGATTATTTTTCTTGAATCCTTTCTGTGTAGTGAAAGCTTTGTAGCAATATCAGATTGGGCAAAAGAGATCTTAATTTAAAAGCTAACAAAACAATCAAGGATGTGAAGCACTTATTTTTCTTATGATCAAATCAAGATCACGTAAGTTTCAGTTACACAAATGCAATGTGTCAGCCAGCAACTTCCACTGAAGGCCTGTCACATCTGTATGGCTCCTTCAGTATTCTGGTGTACTGTGTCAGGTGGCCTCCTGATAGGCACTTGTATGTAGCTAATGGCTCGTGTGAAGACACTTGGGACTTAATCATCTTTGGCATGATCCTCTTCTCAGAACTATACATATAACTAACATACTGACCCACTTACTTTTTGCTGTCCACCTCTGCTCTTACAAAATGGTTGCATAATATTTTTGACGTACCCTAAAGGCGGGAGCTGATAAACCTGTTTTATGTGGCAGCTACGTAGTTTTGATCAGAGAAGCCCAACAGTAGGTGTTCAGCTTGAACCACTGTATGAAGACGTGACTATTGGTTGGAGATTGATAGGAATTCAGTTAACTTGTATGCTTATATTGCAGGGATATGGCTTGCAGTGTTGCAGGAATAACTTCAGATGCCAATGTTCTAACAAATGAACTGAGACTGATTGCGCAGAGGTAGGTCTGCTGATAGTTAACATGGGTTTACTTGCCTGCGCTGTCAGATTCAGTTCTGTTTATGTATTAAATCAACATGAACATGCATTTAGTAGAGCAGAAGTAGATTGTTTGAAATAAAACAGCTGGATCAAAGAGGCTCTAACTTAGGAACTTGTTCTTGTTAAATGTGGTACAGGATACTGTCAGCAAAACAAATTTTGAAAACTGTTTTTTTCTCTTTCATATTAGGTATTTGTTACAATATCAAGAGCCCATTCCTTGTGAACAACTGGTAACAGCACTATGTGATATCAAGCAGGCTTATACACAGTTTGGAGGTAATAAAGTGTGATGAACCATTGTGCTTTTAAATGTCTAAAGAGTGATTCTGTTACATAATTTGAAGCATCTGAGTCTCTGGACAGTTCTACCAAATTCTTCTGTGACAAGTTATACTGAGAAAAACAATAGCCAAATTTAAGAGGGGAATGGGTAGTCATGGTTACTGTTTTGCTACTGAGGGTGCTACCTTTTAGTGGTTGAGAAATTGATGGCTGAGATTCCAGCCCATTGCATAGAATGCTTTGAGTGCTCTTGGATTTAGTGAATGCCTTGAAAAGACCTGCAGAGAATTGTGTGATATGTAACCTTTCAACATTTTGGGCCCATCCAGCATAATGGCACAATGAATCACAAATAAGACTATATGTAGGGGTATCAATATTGTAACACTTTAAAAAAAAATAGTATTTCTGTGGGTCAAGCAATATGTTAGAAAATGATGTTTTAAGTAGTGTTCCTTAATACATGAACTGATGATTCTGGTATTTTACATATATGTAGTGTGAAAGAATGACCTTTTTATGTACCTGGCTTTTGACACTGTTAAGTTATACGCTTTAACAGCTAAGCTACATACTTTAATTATTAGGTTTTGATTTGAAGTCCTGAGATGATAAATTACAATTTGTGGAGACAGAAATGAGCTGCTCTTAGGGTTAAATGAAATAAACCTCTGCTGCCCCTCCCTGCCCCATGACTTAGAAAGAAATGCTGGCGTGCTTATCTCAAGCAACAGAAGTACAGAACAGTCTGTTAAATCCTAGCTCACAGGAATAATTTGAAAAAGGAAATCAAAGAAAATAATTGTCACTCATGACCAATCTTGTTACTAAATTTAGATTGCTAATAGCCTTCTTTTCAACAGGAAAACGTCCTTTTGGTGTTTCATTGCTGTATATTGGCTGGGATAAGCATTATGGATTTCAGCTGTATCAAAGTGATCCTAGTGGAAATTATGGAGGGTGGAAAGCTACATGCATTGGGAATAATAGTGCTGTAAGTTCTGGGTTTTTTCCTCTCAAAAAGTCAAGCAAATAAAAAAGTGTAAATTGCACTGTACTAATCAAACTGAGTTGTTGATTACTAGTGCAGAGCAGAAATATGTAACTGTAGAAACACTGCTGTTACTCATGTATTGATACTATCTAGTAAAAAGCAACTGTTTGGTTGATTGCCCAAAGATACAATTTTAATTTCTGTGAAATTTATAGGCAGCTGTGTCAATGCTTAAGCAAGACTACAAAGAAGGAGAAATGACCTTAAAGACTGCACTTGCATTAGCCATTAAGGTTCTAAACAAAACCATGGATGTTAGCAAACTCTCTGCAGAGAAAGGTAAGCAGTTTGCTAATACAGATTAACACCCTTTGCTTAAAAAAAGAAAATGTAGTGAATGTATATACACTAGATGTGGCTTATTGGATTTTTAGCTGTCGTGAAAAATGTTTTTAGAAGTTGCAGCAGCCCTCAGCCTTAACCTTTCTAAGAGGCACATACAGATAGCTTAGTTGAAGGTGATCCACCTTGGTCAGCTCCAAGGGCTAGACCACAGTTTAGGGATCGTAGGCCACATTGGTGTGGTAGCAGAAATGGCTATGGGTCTGGTAGAAGAATCACTGGAGAGGTATTAATGCGCTTGTATATGCTGCTGCAGAAGAGGACTGCTGCTGTCTGGCTTGCCAGTCAAGCTTCTTTGTAGAGGCAGGACAAGAGCCTTCTGCTTCATTGTCAATTGTAACCACAAATCCTACCCTTCTGATGATTGCGCCGTCTAAAGGGCAAAATGTAACGCTGCTGTCTGTTCCATATGTTTCAGTTGAAATTGCAACACTGACAAGAGAGAACGGAAAGACAGTAATAAGGGTTCTGAAGCAAAAGGAGGTGGAACAGTTGATAAAACAACATGAGGAGGAGGAAGCAAAAGCTGAACGTGAAAAGAAGGAAAAAGAACAAAAAGAGAAGGATAAATAGAATATGAAATCAAGTGTTCTGTAGATAATATAGGACCTGCTTCAGTAAAAGATAATCTGGATTTCTGTTTTGTAGAAGCCTACAAATATACCATGGAGGACCCAGAATTACTTTTGATGAACCAGGTCCTTAATAATCATTCAGATAATTAGTTTACTGCTCCTTACATTGACCAATAATTGCTTTAATTCTTGAATGCTCTATTTCTTTCATCTTCTATTTTTTATTATGGAATAAAATTTAAGAAGAATAGTGATGGGTGTCTTTATTTCCTCAGTAATGCCTGGATATGCACAATCTTGAGGGATTTAATCACTTTAAACCATTAAAACAAGGTATATGCTAGTTGGTAAAGAACAAATATGGTGTTAGACTTGTTAGAATTTTGTGTGTATGTGTGGGTTTTCCTTTTAAAGTCGTGAAAAGGGCTCCTAGGTTTGAAAAATCATTTCACAAATACAGAATTTAAGTGTGCTGGCATGCCAAGTTTTAATTTTGGCCTATTTTGTTCTATAACAGGCTATGTCAAACTGATGGTCTTGCAAGCAGTAGTGTTTTAAACATGTCCTGTAGCAAATGTGTTCAGTTTATCATAGCCTTTCATGAGTGCATGTGTTTTCTAAGAAATTAATCATATAACACTAGCTGTATTCACACAAACTAGAAAGACATTTTACAAAGGCCATGTGAAAATGTTAAGTGTTAAGCTATTTCGTCAAAATACAAATAGGTAAATAAAATAGTGCATGATTTTAGGCCACGTTGACTATTTTACATTTTATCCTGAAAGGAAATTGAGATGTTTTATATTTAGTTTAGTGTTGCTGATATTTCCCCAGAGAATTTGGTTCCCTTCTCTGACAGACAACAGTCTAGAAAACTAACCAGTTAACCACTTGAGAAATCATATTTGTGCATGAATTAGAAATTACAATAATTTTTGTTCAGATTCTCCCTATACTGAATGCAAAATAATATGATTTTCAGATTAACAAAAATCTCTTCTCCTTTTGAAAAAAAAAAATGATCTGGAGTTAATAGAGGAGAGGGAAACAAGTTACTGAAAATTATTTTGCACCCTTTCACTTATCAAAAGCAAACTGAAAAGCTCACTCGAGTGACGTGCTTAAATGAGAGGCCTTTCCTGCTGAATTTCTAACTGTGACACTGGTGATCCAGCCCCTTTGTGCTGACCCTGGGTTGTGTCTATCTTGTAGTTTTTTGGTGTGGGTTTTGGTTGGTTGGTTGGTTGGTGTTTTTTTTTTTACCCCAAAGGATATTTGGTGTTTACAGGATTTAATATGACCATTTAAAGAAACAGAGTGAATCCATACAGTGTTTTATTATTTTAAATCTATCCCAGACATTTTTGACTGATAAAATGTACTTTGTCAACATGGCCAGAAATTACCCTTAGTCTCAACAAAACCCATTTTTGAGGTCATTGCTGTAGGATTCACTGTTGAGAACAGAGGAAGTAATCTGACTTGAGGTGTCTGTGCTGCAGCTTGCGTAAATGTACTGCACTCACTTTGGCAACCTCTGTACAGAGAGCGGTGTGGGGTGGCATGGGTTCTGTGCAGGCTGCAGAACCTGCTTGTTAATTTTCTAAGTCTCAGTGCAGGCCAATTGCTTTAGTCTTTTGTACTGAACTTAGACAGTACTTTGTTAGTATTCAAATTTTATAGCTAATAATAGTTATCCTGAGTTTTACTTGCACCTTGTGCAACAGTAGATCTTCCAAATAATAACATAGGAATGATATTTCATGTAACAAGTCCTGAATAGTTGCAGACAACATGCAATGGGTAAGATTTAATCTCTATTATAAAGGGTTGTATAAATACCTCAAGTTCCATTTTTATGTTGAAAATTCAGTGCTCAATCTTCTTATTTTTTGATACCATGAATGCAATATATCAGCATCTTTTGCAGATTTCTAGATCACTGATGATGGTTATACAAGTACTTGGAATATGCCCTAAAAGCAGCAATGCCAAAATGGAGTTTTTCTCTAACTTCTCAAAGATCACTTGAAACTAAACGTGATAGACTCCAGCAATGCTTTCTGTCTTTTAGGAAACCATTAAGARCATCTGAATCTGGGTTCATCAATGTATATAAATCATGCAAGGCAATTTGTTTAGTGTACTAGTATAAGTATTATTAGATAGCTTAGGATATAGATTTATTGAAATATTTTTTCTTAAATGCTTCTGTTTCTAACAAAGAGGGGATAACAAATATATTTGGATCTTTGTTTAAAGAATTACCAATAGCATTTCTTTGCCAAACATTGCATCATTTGCTGGTAAAGGAGAACTTTTTAGATACTGTAATAATCAAAAGTTGGAATGATTTAAATAACTTTCTGATCTGTACTCCATTATGTATTGAAGCATTGTGATAAGTTGTGTAGTTACACTACATTTTAAGAGATCTATTTATTTAAAGGTTTTGTTTACTCAAAGTACAAGTATTGTCAAATACTTTGAGTATAATCTTTGAACAATAATTACCAATTTAATTTAAAAACCACTATCTCTACTGAGTGCCATTAATAGCCAATTGTGAGATGAGCCTCAGTACTGCCTTCGAATAGGCAAGTAACTCTAGCTGGCACTCATATCCAAGATGTACAGTAAAGTTCTGCTAAACTACATTTAATTTCTGATTCTTTTTTGCATTTGAACCTAGGACAGTAAGCAGGTGCTGGAGATCTTTTATTGGCTAGAATCTTCTTGGGACATCCTTACACTAATGCAAGTTCCTTACCTGTTTTTCCTAGAAATAGAGCAGTGTTTGACTGCATAGGCCTATTGTGTTGATTCTGGCTTTGTGTGTTTAAAAAAAAAAAAAAAAAAAAAAAAAAAAAATCACCACTATCTGTGCCTTTTCTGGGAGTGGTTTGGGGATAAGTCGTAAGAACAGAAAAATGATTTTGGCGATACATTTGAGTTGTCTTTGCTAATCAAAATGATCTTCCTGTTCTTTGTATGTTTTTTTTGGTGTACGTAGTGTTTATGTAGAGTTTACAGTGTATTACATAAGTATTTCAAATATTTAGCTATTGCTGTGGATTAAATGTTATTTTAACACCAGAACTTCATGTGGTGCTGTGGAAGGTGACAGATTTTTCAAATTAGGTAAAAGTATTTACTTGAAACTGTTTGCATAATATGATGTTAGTAAACTTAAAGACTGGATAGTTTATATCTCACTTGAGTGCATGATAGAACTTGTTAGGGCAAGTATTCACAAATAGATTGTCCTAATAAATTGTAATGTGTTTTGTTATTCTAAGTAGTTTAAGAGATAATGAAACTACTGCTTCTCCAGTAATACCTGTGCTGTCTCTTGCATCCATCAGTGTTTAAAAAAAAGAGTTAGCTTGTTTTCTAGATGACTGTATTCTGTTCAAATAAAGTCAAATTAACTTCTAAGACTGCTTCTTATGTGACTTACTGTATTGTGCACTGGAAGACAGAAGATTTCTTTAGATGTACTTCGCTATTCATCCAAATATTTTTACTTGTCAGAGTTATAAAAGCATCCAAATGAAGATGATAAACAAAGGACTTTTTGTGTTAACTTTGCTGGTTCTGTTTTGTTATGGATTCCCAAGGTAATTATTTATTCTTTCTGTTCGTAATCTTAAAATTAGGGACAATACTTCTCCACTGTGTTGTGAGAATGAATATATTAATGATTACAAGGTGTTCAAATTAATGGTTTTAGAGGCCACAGAACTGTATGTGATACATAGATAACATAGCTAAGTGTATACAAGACATTTAAGTCCAAGAAGTTAGTGCACTCGGGTACTTGATACATGAGAGAAATGATGTAGCTTCAGACTAGATGAGATTCTAGGATTTACTTAAATGTCTTTCATTTTCTTTAAAGAATATTTTCCATTACAGTTTTTCTGTAGTAAAAGTTGTCCTCGTTTTCAAGTTTTAATTGCAGTTATTTCTATTACAATATGAGAAACCGCTAAAATAACTTGATCTGAGAGTACCCTTCACTGGTTATATAGCTCTTCGCTTTAATCTGGAGAAAATTCAGCTTCACAAAAAAATTTGTAGAATATTTCTGATTTTACAAAGAGAACTGAGCAGCTTGCTATTTTTATCTGTGATTAATTTGGCATTTGGCTTTCCAGTTAAAGTACTCTTCAGTGCACAGTAAAAGCTGCCATCAGCAAATTTACTGGAGATTCTCAGAACATACCTTAGTGGGGACCTTCAGGTGTCAACTCCTGCTGAGAAGGACCCTTTGAAAGATAGTAGACATTACTCATGTAATTGTTTAGGCTTTCACTTAATGATAAATATTAAACTTAACATGCTGCTGTTAGTATTAACATTTTGCTTCAAGTTCAAAGCAGCAGGAAAAAATGGCTTCTTATTTATAACTACTATTTTCTAAAACAGTAATAATACAACATAATTAATGTGTGCCAGATGATGCTGCATAAAATATTCAGCAAAAGGTTGGGCACGTAACCGAGACAGTTTAATCCTTTTATATCTTACAGCATCTGTTTTGCCTAGCTAGGACTCAGCTGCAAACAAATTCATAGTTATGTAATAAAACCAGTTTGCTGTGTCCTGCACATTCAAGTGGCAACTATGTTTAATACTGTTAACTAGACATATGGCTCTAGAATGCATTTACTGCAATGCACATACGCTGCTAACAGAAATACAGATTTTACATGATAACCTTACATTAGGAACACCAGGTGCAGTGCAGTGGTGGACCAGTTGTCATCAAAAACTGCAGATTTGCAATTTCAGTAGAAAAACTGCCTGGTAATTTTTGGAGCAGTCAGAAAATATCAGAACTCCAGTGTATCACAAAAGAATAAAATAGGGTTTTGTGTGCCATGCTTTGGGCTATAATATATTTTTATTTACTCTAAAGTCTTGGGTTGACCACTGCATACACACTGAGCATTTCAAAATAAGAGTCACACACTGCATCCTTTAACACATATATATTTCGATTGTGGAGGACATGCTGTATACAAATGGATTCCCAATATATAAAATGACCATATTTACTGCAGAGCATTCACATCAATACAAAATGTCACTAAAAGTGTGCTGGAAGAAACTACTGTGTAAGCAGCCTTTTTTCAGATGGCTTGTACAGACTGCATTATGCCTTGCACAGACATGCACAACCTAAATATGGCTGCAGGATAAAATAATACAGAAAAACACAAGTTTAAAAATTAAGAGAGAGATTGAAATGCTTAAGTACTCTGTTTTGGTCGTCAAAAAGATTCATGATTTACACAGAGATGCACTATTTTTCTATAAAATGAACACAATACAAAAGAATTTTGATAATTGACAACATGCTTAATGAAATTACTACTTTGGGTAAGTAGTTGCTCATTTTAGGAAGGTACAAAGTTGCCAAAATTGAGTTGAATAAGGTCCATTTTTCTGAGGAATCTGGTACCTAGCACTTCTCATGTAGCAGCTGATTAACACTGTGTAAAGCCATTTAGCCCTTCTTTCCAAATCTTTACTCTCTGTAAAAATCTTAAACAGTATCTTAAATGTAAAAAATGCATTAATGCCAGCTGCTTCTATTTTCTGTGGCAATGTGTACACTGTACATTTCCACTAGGATGATTTAGGAAAAAATCACTAATTGTATTTCACAGTGGTGCATTTAAAGTTGTCTTTTGTAACAGCTTTTTATTTATCTGATATGGAAAAAAAAGGTGGGTTTTTGTAGAGAGTATTCATTATATATGTTATATATCTATAATATACATAAAGATGGAAATATCCTAGGTCTTTTTAGCTACCATCAGTTTATCTACTTTTGATTAAAAGTTCCAAAACATTCGGATTTAGAAACTTTAAAAAAACCCTACAGAGTGTTTCATATGGAATGGAAGTTAAAAATTAGTTTGTTTAATATTTTCCTTTTCACTAAAAATCACTTAAACTTATACCCTCCCAAAAACATGGTTTAAAAACAAATGTTGACCCAAGTGGATTTACCATTGTCGTTTAACGTTTACGTTGCAGCTGCTGCTGCCGCGTTTCAGTGAGGTACGGCAGGTCGCTCGAGAGGCAGAAGCAGCGACCCCAGCTCACTACCTACCTAGTCAGCACCTGCGCCTCTGAAGGAGCCTTTTCTTTAACTCTGGAAGCGACGGGACGGTGCACGAGGGGTGCCTTTAGGTACAGTGCTCGGTGGGATCGCTACAGCTTTCCCTCCCAGGTACCTGCTAGTGAGCTCCTTCCCGTAGCACCTGCCTCCCTCGCAGGGAACTTCTCCTGACAGCCCGAGGGGGAGGCGATGGCCGTTACCCGCCCGAAGCAGGGCCGCTGAGGCATGCAGCCAGTGGTTAGCGGCAGGATTGCCCTGCCAGCCCCACACGTCTCCCACAGCGCGGGGCCACGAGTCGGTACCTCTGGGCCACCTCCAGGACTGGCCGCCCGTAAAAACGACCCGGGACGATGCCTTGCCGAGGCCACTGCTGAGGCTCGCGCAGCCGCCGCCGCCGCCCTCTCCCGGCCACCCGCACCGCGCCAGCTGTTCTAAAATTCCTGCCGCGCGCGCTCCTCTCCCGCCCCTCGCGCCCCCTCATGGCTTCCCGGCGGGGCGTGGCCAGCGCCGCCCGTTAGGAGCGGTGCCCTGTCGCTGCGCCCCGTCCTCGCCGCGGGGCTCCGAGGCAGCGGGGGCCGTGCCCCAGCCATGGCTGAGCTCGGAGCCTGGCTATGCTGCGGCCGCCCCCTGCTCCTCCTCACCTGCCTCTTCGCGCCCTTTCTCGGCCAGCCTGGAGCCGGCCCCGCCGCCCGCGCCCCTTACGCGGGTAAGGCGCCTCGGGGCGGCCCCGTGTGGGTGAGGGCCAGCGGGGCGCCCTGCCGGGGCCGCTAGGGAGGGGTGGGTGGCAGGCAGGCGCCTCAGCGAGAAGCTGGGAGGSTGTCGGAGCGGAGGGTAGGGTCAGCTGGGAGTTACGAGCCCTCTTGAGCCCCGACTTTCGTGTAAACCTGCCGTTGTGCGGGGCCAGCTCGCCGCTGGAGATGGGGGAGATTGTACCGGAGCCCAGGGGTCTGCCAGGCCGCCGCTGCCTCCCCTGCCTGTTCCGGTCCTCCGTCTGCAGCCCGGCTCCGGCTGGCAGCTGGGAGTGGCGGGAGCGCGGGCAGGAGAAGAGCGCGTTTCGTGTGGAAAAATGAGGCGCGTTTTTGAGTGTGTGGGGAAATGCTGCCGGGGTTGAGACGGCCATGCATCACGCTTCGTTTTCCACGCTATCAACTTTTGCTAAGACGAGGCTAAAATAAGGCTGATTTCAAGATGAAGCAGGGTTCTGGCGGTCGCTGAGGAGTGCTGAGGTAGGGACTGCTGGACTTCGGCTAGTTTTTAAAAAAATGAATGCGACCTACAGAGACCGTGGTCAAACGGCCTCACTAGAGCTGCCCCTTTCACAGAAGAGGGGAAAAATGCCTTTGCCAAACTACGGCTTTTCAGGTGCATATCAGTTTTGACTACCACACATTTCATTACGCAGTTGTTACGCTTTTTAAATGAATATGTAATGCTTTGAAGATTTGAAGTGTCATAGCTTTCCATTTTTGCTCTGTTCACTTACTCAATCGAGGTACAATTGTAGATTTGTGGTGTGTGCTCTTTGCATTTGCAGCTGGTATGGAGGTAAATTTACAGAATATATTTTAATAATTGCAATATCGCATATGGATCTGGCTGCACATAAAAACGTCCCTCTTAAGAATTTATAACAAAATTCTTTTTAGTTTGGTTATGCATTATTTCTTTGACTTCAAAAGAGTCAGTCTCATAATTCAATCAGGATGTAACTTTCAGAGCTGAAGGATGTAAAATAGCATGTGAAGCTAAAGTGTTTATAAAATTACACAAAGATTAAAGGAGCAAAATCAATGCTCTTTCAAAGAATTATTTAGAAATAGTTATTTCAAAACATTGCTTTTACATAATTTATGGGTACATTGCTAAGAGTTTTGCAAAACATCTTCAAGTCATAACTGCAATATTTACAAGCAGAAAGGAAATCAATGAAAAATAAAATTGACTTTTTTAATATTAGCTCAAAATTGAAAAAATGCTTGTAATATGGTTTAAGGAAAGTAAATTGTATTGACATCTCGGTTTTAATTCAGCATACAAAAACTCAGTCTGTTATTGCTAAATGTGATTTAAAAGGCTATTCTTGGTCTCAGTGTTTGGAAAAGTAATGTTTTTCATCATGGCAGAAGATATTACTATGTGAAATTGTTATGTTACATTATATAGTATATATGACTATATGGAATTACTTGCAGTCAGGTTAAGCCAAGTTTTGCCTTTTGGCACAAGCCAGCAGTTTTGACTTCATTGAGAACTGATCATATATAGTGAGGATAAAATTTTCTTTTCACGATTTGTTTGCTCTAAAATAAAATGAAATTTGTTATTAAGAAGATGAAAAACATTGTGGCTACCTATTATTAAAATATAGGGCAAACAGAAATAATAACCTAAATCAGTGTATCATGTACATACAGTTAAAATTATTTTAGAAGTATTGCTTTGCATGTGGTACAGTAATCATTTTAATGAGTAGAAGTGAATTATGGATGTGATTTTGTTTTTATGATACTTTAAGAGTGCTTGAAAATGAATTTGGTGTTTCCTTTAGTTAGTAGCCCGGAGGTGAACTAACCCTTTATCCTGGATAACTCTGATTTGACAAGACAAAATACGTGCTGATTTAAAATACAATCAAATTATAAGTTTTGTTCCTTGCTCTGATTCTTAAACTAACAGGTGAGACTTAAATGCACAAATTGAATGAAGATTAACAACCACCTATAGCACTGCTATGCCATGCTGCAGACCTGTGATAGTGTTTCCTGGGGAGTTCATACACCCAAACGTTTTCCACGCAGTTTAACAGATCGGATCCTTCTCCCTGGCCAACAGGAAGCTGCAAACCTTCCTGCTTGTATGGGTTTCTTGTGATTTTTCTCTTAAAATATTTTGTGCCTTCTTTAGAGATCCTTAGGAAAAAAAATTTGAGTACTCATTTGTGGAGAAATGTCTGTGTTGATTTGTAGAAGGAATTGCGGAAGGAAGTACTTGCATAGTTTCCCACTTTTCAGAATGGTAAAACCTGATTTTTGTATGATAGGATATGTTCTGAAATCTCCTACTCTGCATCTGTTTTTGAGCAGAGTATCTGATTTCTAAACAGAGTATCTGATTTCTATGAGTCGTAGGATTGTACGTTCCAGTGTATCCAAGACTGGAATCAAGCTGGACGAGCAAAATGCTGCTGTGGCGGAAGATAACACCAGTGTGCAACTTCTGCAGCACCCAGGGCTGCACTGGCAACTTGTGAGAAGCCCAAGGCGCGTGTCTTATTTGCATAAAGGTCTTATTTACATAAATTGTGGATTTGTGTTTACTTCCATGATTCCTTTAAATCTATATGAATAAATGGTTCTACTTTTACGATTCTACATACTTGTTCTTCCTTTTACTCCTTGCACTATCTGTACTTGTATATACACTTTTTGCTGCTGGCATTCAGCATTCCTCAGTGCTGTCTTCATAGTCCATCTTCAGTCTTTACTGACAGGTCAACAGTCAGTGAAAATGATGCAATGGCTAACAGTGGTATAAAGAGAGATGACAAAATCCTGGGTCTGTTACAGAAAAAGTCCCCCTGGCTTCAGAGTGACCAGAATTTTTACCCTGAGGCAGCCTGACATGAGGTAGTCTTTTCATGTGCCGTAGCTGTTGGGCAGGGAGAAGTATCACAGTTCTTCTGTTGTCTGAAAGCTGAGTGGAGAATATTAGTGTCAATGAACTCACGAGGAAATGCTGTGCCATGCCACAGACCTGTAACGTTAGCGCTGTAGGTGGCTGTTCATCAGGAGCCTTCTAATGGCAATAGCTTCACAGTAGCGTTCAGGAAGCTGTTTGGCATATTGTGTGTATTTGCCATAGAACCTATAGCACAGGTATTCAGAAAGGAATGGTTTGTGCTCCAGTTAGCTTTTAATCTAAAGACTGACCATCAAGCCGTAGTTGATCGTATCTATTTATTGATTAGTTACAAACTACATGGCAGTATATTATGCTGTTATTAATCAAACTTGTAAATGCATTCATTAATATAGGCCATAATTATCCCTCGATGCTAAGCTATTAGGGCATAGTTTGAGTCTACTTTCCAATTATCAAGCTGGAAACTTTAATCTTTTAAATTTGAGTTGAATGTAAGAAACATCTTCCCTGCTTTCTACGTGCAGCTCTTATACCTCTGTTCATATTGGTAAGTGCTAAGCAACATTGCAGTTCAAAATCCTTGATAGTTTCATGTCCACAATATGTCATTTTATTTTGCTAGTGGTTGGCAGGAGATTGATGTGCTAGGTAAGAGAGAAGGCAGAAATCCTCCCAATAACTTGAAAGTCCTGGAGTAAACGAAAAATCATAAAAGTTCCTGCAGTAGCTGGCAGCTGCCAGGCATCTATTAATACACAGTGACAGAAATACAAGGCTGTCACTTTTGTACTCTCAACCTTTGAAATCGCAAGACAACCTCTGAACAAAAGAAAGCAGAACAAAGTTGCAAAAAAAACACCAACAAGAAACGGTCAAGAATAGCCACCTTTTCCATGTTTGTAGGTGTAGTGATGGGCTTTGGCTTTATTTTTTGAACAGGGGAGAAAAAGATACTTGTAGGAAGTACAGAATGTAATAGCTGGCTTTTCTGACTTTTGTTCAGTAAATTGAATAGAGTTAGTAATCCTGCTTTGACTTACAGACATTCTAGTAAAGATGATTTTGATCTTTCTAAATGCTTACTGTTAACTAAACACTTGACTGTTAGTGATTGGATTCTTGGCAATTCCTAAAGCATAGAAGGAAAAGTAGGCAAAAAGATYGAAGACCATACAGAAAGTATGACTCACGATCCTTTTAAAGGGAGGGGGGAATCAGTACAGAAATAAAACTTCCATTTTATATGTCATTTAATATACTACATCTTTTCTGCTTAATGAAGTAGTGGTGGAAGATTCTTTAAAATGTAAAGGGAGGCTTAGACAGAGAGAGATCTGTGTAGTTAATATCGAACATGATCTTGTTCTTTTGCCTGTCTGCTGCAATATAAATATGACTTGCAGTTAGAATTGTTACCAGCTACCAAAATATTGTGATATGACTAGATTTGTTTGGGGAAAAATTGTAAACTTAAAAGGAGGAAAAGGAAAAGCACTGATGCTCACTAGAATAAATTAGTTTGTAGCAAAGATGGAAAACTTTTTTTTTTCTCTCAAACTGACCACTGAACAATTTTTAGAGTAAGATTTAAACAGTTACCATTGCGCTTCTAGACTTCATAGTGCTTCCTTTGTTATAAATTAATGTAAAATGTATTACTTAAAAAAAAAAAAAAAAAATCACAGTATCATCTTAATAAAAAATACTAGCGTACTGAAGGCAGGTGTACTGTATATATTCATTCAACTTCCTGGTTTGTAGGCAAAGTATTAGTTGTATTGTAGTTTGTAGTAGTTAGGTTTGTGGATAATAGCCTATAGTTTATGATAGCACACCATTAAAGAATCTAATATTAACTACAAAGTATGGATATTTTGCCATGTTTATTGTCCTTAGTAGTGTTCTTTTTCATTATAGTGGTATATGATTATAAATCTGCATTAGTAATAGATATTACTTCTGAATCTACATCTTAACATTAGGCTTCTAAAAAGTGACCCTTTCCCTTCTCCCATGGACCTCTTTTGAAAATGCACCAAAGCAATCCAAAGAAAACCTGAAATCATTAACACTCAATTATATCAATTAGAAAATGCTTTGAACTACATTGTTTAAAGTATAAGGACCAGTGTTATACCTGCAATCCCAATGTGGTTCTTAGACACTTTATCTAAGGAAGTGCAGAGGAATATAGAGTTCAAAGAAAGTTTATTCTTTGGAGAAACATGGACTGTGACGTTCTCTCATTTAAAACAAACAAACAAAAATTTATGAAAAGATATGAGGTATAGCTGTAACACTAAATATTTCACCGGTAATTCTTGTAAAAAGAATACTGCTGCTAAATCATATTAATATGCTAAGATTTTCATCCCATAATGATACAGTAAGAAACAATGTAAAAAGACAGATTTTACAAAAGAATAACATTTTTGTAATTTCTCTGAAGCACTTAAAAAGTCTGCCATTAGCAGCACTAGTGAAATTTTGACTTGAGAATGTTAACAAAATGAATAGACATGTACATGTTTTGTCATGCTATTCATGCATCTGAGACCCATGTAATGCTTCCTCTTCTTTTCTAAATAGCTCTTCCAAAGTACTTTTATTAAAGTTTGTTAAACGTTTAGGGGGGAAATGGTAGGACTGAGTTTTTAAATACAATTGTGTCCGAGGTCAAGTGTTTAATTAGAAATTCTACTTACCATTTTGTCAAGAGTGTGCTCCAACTACTTCAAAGTTTAAAGAAATTGAATCATTAGTCTGCTTTGTGCGTAAATGTTTGTCTCCTTTTTGCAGAATTCAAATTTCGGCCATCCAGCACTTTCTCATGTGATTTAAGTTTTTTTGCTGAACATGGAATCACACTGAGAGGGAGTGAGCAGAGAAGAGTTTCAGGTGTAAATTACAAAGTAAACATTGTCATTGGGATTTATCACTGAACAATATAGAGATCCTACCTTTGATTTAGACTGCAGAAGTTACCTGACCTCAACAAAAATAAAACCACACAAATACAGGCATGCTTAGAATTGCCCTTCAAAGGCTACAGATGTTCTAAGATTTTTAGTACAGTGYGCTAGTAGCAGGGGTGAGTGCTTCCGTAATCTCTTACCATCTGATTTAGTATGAGACGTACTCCGGGTTGTTTGTTTGCTAATCTTGCTAGTCGTAGGTTTTAACCTCTTTCTGCTTCTCTCCAACCAGCATAGCCAGTCTGCTGCCTTAAGCCACTAACTGTATTTTACCTCTTTTCCTCTCTTCTGCACCTTTTTTCTGCTTGCCACCAGTTCTTCACTTTTTTTTTTTAATTGGTGTTGACACCAATAAGTAACTAAGAATTACACCCTTTATTATAATCTTAAAAGCATACAGACACACAGAAAAGAGAAATTAAACACGTGCAGTCTGTGTAACAAATGAGCTGTGTGATCCTATTAAATAAAATATGGAAAGGTAGGTGTGTTTGTTTGTTTTATTTTTGCCGACTCTTAATATAGTGTTACCATCTCCAGCCTCCTCGTGGAGTTCTCCTTTATATAAGCTGCCTTTTATAGACCAGTATGCCCCAGCTTATTRATAAACAGAATAAACTAGAAATATGAAAAAGTGTGGATATTTCTGTGATAGAAAAAAAAAAGAAAAAAATAGTTGAACTATATCATTAGTAAATATGGTCATCTTAATAAATCAGTGAATATACTGTAGGTCTGAGTGTGAAATGTTCGAAAAAAATTCTGTAAGTATATAAAAGTGGTAAAGGAACACGTCCCCATTTAGCATAGCACAGAAGATACTGTGTTTTAAGAGAAGCTTAATCTGGAAACAGCATGTACCCTGAAGATGCTTATTGCTGTACAGGAGGTCATCTTACAGGAACACAGAAATGGTGAAAGTGCAACTTTGCCTCTGCATTGCTTCAAGGTCAATTAATGGAGAGAGAATACCCAGCTGCATAGTCATTCTCAAATTGTACAAAAACATTAGGCTGAAATATATACAAACCCATTCATAATTCAGGAAATAGGGATATAGAAATAGAGAAATTAAGTTGTGTCTTCAGGAAGCATTCTTTTGGATGTCTGTAAAAAGCAGGACTTGGCAAATCTATATATAGTTACAAATAAGAAAAATTCCTTGGCTAATGAGGATACACTGAACCTAAGGTATCAATAAAAATAAATATATTTTAACCTAATAGCTGTAACTTGTGTGTGTGTAACATTCTGTTGCTGGATCCTTTTTGGCAGCAATTCTTATGTCCTGTGTGTTTTCGTATCCACCTGAGGTATGCTCAGTGGTACAATGCAAGTTGCCCATCAGTTCTTTGTATTACACATCCCACATGTCAACAATCTTGAAATGGAAAGATATTAAATTGTAGAGCATGTACAAATAATACATCTTGAAGAACAATAGGTTACTAAGTGTTTGTGAATGAATGAAATACAACTGTAAACAGACAGATTTGTATTTTGAAACACAAGGGTGAACTGTCTTAAAACCCAAATGCTGATTTGGCCTGCAACAAGAACCATTCAGCAGCGTGTTAGTGTATGGTAAGATTTGGAAGGAAAAGGAGTCCTGCTGCTCCCACCTTGCTGATCCTATTCCTTAAGCTACATTCTGCTTTTGCTCCTACTATAAAATTTCAGAGAAAATCCAGTTAGTATTCATAACAATAGTTCTACTGGACTGCCCCAAACCTGCAGTGCAGAAGGCAGAGAATTCTCTTGTGGTTGGGCTCTGCAATGCTTTGGGTGTTTTGTCCGAAGGATCTGTAAATGCAGCCTTTTGCAGCACAGGAGAAAGCCGCTGCTGTCACGAGAGAACTTTGATGAATGGGAGGGAACTTAAAAACTTATGTTGCCTGTCTTAGTTGTCTAGGCTGCAGTGGTCGCAGTCACATAGAACTAGCTTAGGTGCATCTGAATTAATGGCTTAAATGGTGTTAGCCAAGTCTCTGCAACAAATGCAAACCATCAAACTGTTGATCAAATTCTAAGGTAGATTTTGCAAGTTGTGTTGAAATGAGAACTGATACCCTATGCAAGTATGATGCTACCTGACATAACTGACAATTTAGTTATCCCAAGCAATTCTAAAATTTTAGTCCTCTTCAATGTCTAATAATCTCTGATTTACCAAGTGTTGATGGTAATGAACTTCAAATAGAAATTGTTTATACTGCCTTTAATTGATGCTTTTGTTTCCTTTACCTTCTTTTATGAGAAATGTTAAATACCATCAGTGTTTTTTCTGCATGTATCGTTCACTACTTTATCTACTTCTGTTATGTTCACTAAATTCACCTCCTCTCCAAACAAAATAATGTTAATCTTTCAAATCTCTCCTTGTATGGATGACTGTCTCTGGTTTTAATCTGTTTATGACATTCTCTGGTGCTTTTCTGTTTCTGATAAATCTTTTTTTAGATGGATGCTGTTAGTGAGCACATCATTTCTAGAGTGGTCATGCCATATGTTTATGTAATGGTATAATACTTTAAATCTGCATTAAAAAGAGATGGTTGTGAACATTTTTCTTTGGTTTATTCTGTCCCTTAAACTGACTATAATAATTGTTAGGTCTTTTTTCGGCAGTAGTTTCAGTTAGTTTAGATCTCATTGGTGAGTAGTAAAAATCTTTGTCTAGAGCATATGTTCATGTCTTCTGGTGGTTGCTCTGACTTCTGTCTGGGAATTGGAGACCCTTTTGGAGCCATTCCCTTCAAGGTGATGTGTGTAGCTTGTGCTGCTTCTTGAGGCAGTGGCCTTCTTCAGGTCTTCCACACTGGCTTTGAAAGCTGTTCTTTCTCGAGTTACTTAGCTAAACACTGATCTTGCCTTTTTTCCTCCCCTCTCTCCGTATCTTCCCCAAGTTTGTACTTCTCCTGTTATTTAAGGTATATAATTTTTTGCATGGGTTCTCATCATGGAGAAACCTTAAACTTTGCCTTTTTTTAGGTAGCAGGGTTTCTACTGATGCACTTCAGTGAGACCACATTGGTAAAAAMCTCATTTTTTGTGGATTCCCAAAGATAAAGGACAGTGGTTGCTTGATGAGGTGCTTTAGGACAACTTACATACCTCTTTTAAAGTCTGGGCTGCTCTCTGCCTGCAGTTTTTGCATCTGCAGTACTTTTTTTTTTTTTTCCCCAAAGCTCTGCCATATATTCCATTCTCTCAGGAGACAAAAGATGACATTTAGTTTCCACTTCTTTGCAACCTATACAAAGATTTTTGTCCGTTCCAGGTCATCAGTCAGTCTCCAGGCATTGAAATGACTCCTTGAGAACTATGAAAAAGAAGTAACTGAATGTATACTATTACTTAACTGGAAAGGTGCTTTCCAGTCAATGTGACATTAGAATTGGTAGAGGATAGACTGGTAAATAGATTGGCACATGTGTTTAAGGTACAAAAGAGTGTGGGGGGGAAAAGTGCTCTAGAAGTACTGCAAAGTTTATACAGCATAGATGTGACCGAACATTAGAAGAAATAATGTATAAAACATGAAGAGACTGATGTTTCAAACTTGAGCGCAAGTTATGCAATATACTAGAGACTTGTATAGTGTGGATGTAGGTTTTTAAAAAGTACCACCTTGTTCTAGAATGATAGAACTTCAGTCCCTTGTTAGATAAGCTTTCAGTTTTAGAGGAGTTCCGTAATTGCATGGCACCAGGTAAATGATATAAGTGCATTTTGCCTTTATTATTACTAAAATTATCTTAATGTTCTTGAGTCATAGATTTTAGAAGTGTGATACTGGTATGGAGATGCTAATAAAACCAGGTAATTTTATAAAATTCTTCTTCCAAGACCTTGGCCATGCTTCCAGAGAAAAGGGGATAAGATGAGAAATTTAACTCTGCATAAACATAGCTGTAGCTCTTTGGACACAGGAATGCAGATGTACACTGTTCATTTAAATCAATGTTAATGAATTACTTTTTTTATATAGGTATATCCGAACCTTTTTTCCTTGCTAAAAGTGAAGATCGTTTGTTTAAACATTTATTTGAAGACTATCAAAGATGGGTTCGTCCAGTGGAACGCTTGAATGACACAATAAAAATAAAGTTTGGCCTTGCAATCTCTCAACTAGTAGATGTGGTATGTATAGTAAATAAGTTTGTTTATTTTTTTTCCTAATTCTTAAAATTCTGGAACATAATGTCATATGAAATAATTGTGCATATATTAGCTTAAACACAATAGATTAAACCTCTAAAATTATTATCAGCATAATAAAAAATGCATTGTACATAGGGGCATGAAGAAGTGATTGCAAAGAGGTTGAGAAGACATTTGGCTCTTATGTTTAGTGGTGTTTTCAACAAGAAAAAAAAAAGTGAGTGAGAAATTCTTAAGCCTAGGGAATTGTGTTTTAATTTATTTATTCAATGGGAAAACCACATATTTTTAAACTTTATCAATCTCATTTCTGTAAAATTCAGGAACACTTGCAAATACTGCTCTTTTCCCCTCCCCCTCTTAAGCAGCAAAAAAACCCTCTAAGCCTTCAAATATGTCTCTTCCATAGTAATGAAGATTATCTCTTGGCATTACCTGTGATGTAAAAGAGATCAACCAGATTTTTTTTTTCCCCTGATACTTACTTCAGAATATTCTTGACGAGTTTTTCTTCCACATGTTGGCTGTTCCTTTATGTTTCCATAGAAAAACAGTAAGACTGCATAAAATACAGTCAAATAAAAAAATGGAAGAGCGGAAAGAGACACAGAAGGGGAAAAATATAATTTTTAACAGTTAAATAATCAAAGGTCATAATTGTATGTTTAAAAAGTTCTCATATAAGCATACTTATCGGTGACTGGAATGCTTTTAGAAGTGTGTTTTGCATTTTAAATTACAGACCTCTGTGAACTAAAGCAGCTAGTTACTATGAATGTACTGTGCAGATTTTTTTTCATAAAATATACTTTATTTTTATAGGACGAGAAAAATCAATTGATGACAACAAATGTCTGGTTGAAACAGGTATGTGTAAAATATTGATGAAAAATTCTGAAGCTTCATAAGTGCAAGTCAAAAGTTGGAAGAAAATTTTCTAATTAATTGTGTATTGAAAAAAACTTAGTTGTTGCATGATTTTTTATTTTACATAATATCTTTAAAAAATGTCCCTGGAAATGCTTTAAAGGATTAATTGTTATAAAACTCTTTAAAAAAGAGGTAAATTTAAAAAATTTGCCTAATTAAAAGAAATCTGATATGGCATTGCATGGCCATTTAATATACCAAGGTGCATGTATCCAACCATAAAAGTTACTGCTTCAGTACATAAGTTTTCTTTCAAAAACTATATTAAGAAAAGTGTGGTTTGTGTAGTCTTTTGTATAATGGTTTTAAGATCTTTCTCTTGTGGGGTATTTGAGATTATTGGATAAACATCACTGAAGAATTTCAGTTTCAAAGTTGTATATGCTTGCTATAAAGAGCTACTTTTTCCTCTTAAGACTATTTGTTTATGGGTAGGAAAAAGCCTCAAGCTTCATAATAATCAGAGTCCAGTGCTAAACTTAATGGCCACTATTAACTTGGGAAATGCTGCTCGCAAATCATTCTTGATTTAACTTAGATGAATGTTTGCAGACCCTGATTATACTTACTAGCTTACTAAATTATTTTTGTTTGGGCTACTTCCTTTGTTTTTTTTTTCTGTTGCTTCCCATTCCCTTCTTTTCCAGTAACTGTAAATTCAGGCAAAGTTTTTCTTTTCAGGAAAACTTTGAGACTACTCAGCAAGTATGAGATGGCAATATGTCAATGATAACACTTTGTGCCCTTTTAATAGTTTCTGCAGAAYTTGTTGCAGTTGAACCAGTTCAAAAAAAAGAACAACTGACCTGAGTATGCATTTAAAATTCTATGTGATAGTGAATTCTTAGAAACTTGAATTTTTCCTCCTGAGTTTTTAGTTCAAGTATAAAATTACCAAAGTAATACTATGCTTTCAATGGTGCTATTTTTAGTGTTACTGGTAGAAATAGAAATGACTATCTTCTGAGAGTTGCAGCATGATTTTTTTTTTTGTGATGAAAATGTTTAAATTGCTTCTGATCAGCTTCCAAAGTCATTGATATTCATTCAGAACAAGTTTTTTTAAAATTTAATTGTCTATGCATTATAATAGCTCTTACTTATGTATACATGCTCTGAAAAAGGATTTTAATATCTTAACTTCTGTACAGAAATACTGTCAAGTGGCTCTTACAACAGAAAACAAATATTGGGTGAGTTAAATAGATATCTGTTCAGCAAATTCACTGCTGTATGCAAATTTTAGAAGCCAGTTTGATTTTTTTTTTTAATTGCCTTTTTATCTATTTTCATCCAGTCTTGCCCTGCTTAAATCAACTTCACAATAATAATGATTTTTACATCTCGCATATCCACAGGAATGGATAGATGTAAAATTAAGGTGGAATCCTGAAGACTATGCTGGAATAACATCTATTCGTGTCCCATCAGATTCTATTTGGATTCCAGATATCGTGTTGTATGACAAGTAAGATTTTAATCTTTTCATATAAAATACATTTACTTTCTAACTTTACCGTCCAAGCTGCTTCTAGGAGGCTCATTGGATAGATACGCATGTACATTTAGTAGAGCTAAGAATGTGTGGAAGAATTTGCCTCTGAATGCAAATGGTTTTTTTTGCCATATTAAATGCTTAAATGTTTTGCTTTGCTTCTGTATGGAATTTCTAGTCTCCTTGAAAAGTTTATTTCCACTTCTTCATGTAAACTCTTTTTTTAATTAGAAAACAGTGTCTTGCACAGTGCCGGGTACAAACTAATAGTGTAGAGTGATGGGAGGGAAGCAACTAATTCATGCTGTTTTAAGTCATATTCAGCATGGATTTAAAATGAAGTACATGCAACTGTAAGGGGTTTTTTGATTTTTTTGTTTTGTTTTGTTTTGTTGTTGGTTTTTTTGAGAATGCACAGATCTCAGAAGCAATAACTTTTGAGTTAACCTTTCTGCTCAACTCAGGTGCATGTACAATGCTTTTACATTTCCTGACTTGTTGAGTCAGGAAAAAAGGCTGTTGCAGTGATTGTAAATTCAAGTTTGGAGGTGGCACACAAGTATTATTTTACCTGTTTGGTGACTTTTTTTTCTTCAATAATTATGATTTGGCCAAATTGAAAAGTATTTATGCTGTATTACCTATAGAAACACCAGAGTTTGGTCATGCTGTTAAAGGTCAGGATTTTTACAATCCTTTCATAAGTCATTGTGGCCACAGAAAGTTGCACAGGTCTTTTTGTGACTTGAAAATATTCTTCACTCTTCCAAAGCTGTTTACCTGTGTAAGATTCAGATTTAAAAAAAAAAAAAAGTTGACTATGAACACAATACAAAATTTTGGCTATGAAGGGGGAGAATGGATAAACAGCTGAAATAACAATAACAAAACATATTTTCTTATTTAAAAACACACATCCACACACMCCCCCACCCATTGTAATTGCGTGCATATATCTCTTTTCTTTCAGTGCAGATGGACGTTTTGAGGGAACATCTACAAAAACTGTGGTAAAATATGATGGCACCATTGCTTGGACTCCACCRGCAAACTACAAAAGTTCTTGTACTATTGATGTAACCTTCTTCCCCTTTGACCTCCAAAATTGCTCTATGAAATTTGGTTCCTGGACTTACGATGGCTCACAGGTTGATATAATTCTTGAAGATTATGATGTTGACAAAAGAGACTTTTTTGATAATGGAGAATGGGAAATAGTGACTGCAACAGGGAGCAAAGGAAATAGGACTGATGGATGCTGCTGGTATCCTTTTGTTACATATTCATTTATAATTAGACGTTTGCCACTTTTTTACACGTTGTTTCTCATCATTCCTTGTATTGGGCTTTCATTTCTAACTGTCCTTGTCTTCTATCTTCCTTCAAATGAAGGTGAAAAGATTTCACTTTGCACTTCAGTACTGGTATCTTTGACTGTTTTTCTTCTTGTTATTGAAGAGATTATTCCATCATCTTCTAAAGTTATCCCACTTATAGGAGAGTACTTGGTGTTTACTATGATATTTGTGACATTGTCCATTGTGATAACTGTCTTTGCTATCAATATTCATCATCGCTCTTCGTCTACACACAATGCTATGGCACCTTGGGTTCGCAAGATATTTCTTCACAAACTTCCCAAGCTGCTTTGCATGAGAAGTCATGTAGATAGATACTTTGCTCAGAAGGAGGAAACAGGAAATATGAATGGATCGGAATCATCTAGGAACACCTTGGCAGCAGCTCTAGATTCTATCCGATATATTACAAGACATGTTATGAAGGAGAATGAAGTTCGCGAGGTGGGTGTATTAGTCATATTACACTGATTTTGTAAAACTGGAAATTAGAAAAGCAAGTAATAGTTTACTATGCAGTTGCATGTTAAATATATGCTGTGGGATTTCCAGTTTTTGTACTTCACTGGAAGCTGTGTAGTTATTTCCACTGGAAAGAAGTACAAGTATGGTACAATACTGAGAATTCTTATAGATATTGGGCTGATACAATACAGTCCKTGGGTCTTTGGGTTCTTTAAGGTCTTTTGCATTCTTCTAGAAGTAAGTTCATGTTGTTAATTACACATTTTCAGAGATACTTGTCTGTTACAAGAGCATGTACCGTAACTGTTCCCTACAGTGCTGCTGGATGTTATTTTCATGATGAGAGAAGTAGGCATTTTTCATTTTAATGTTGTACCTGAAGGCTATCTGAAAAATGCATTTGCCTTACATTTTCAGAATAAATACTGCTAAGCCTTATTTTGCAGCTTTCAATTCCAAATAAAAACAATTTTAATGCCCTAACTTGTATTAGCTTAAATATAAGCTATAGCCATATGTTGATCATTTTGTGCTGAGATCAAACATGGACTAGATGA
The DNA here is from genome assembly GCA_035582835.1 of Phoebastria nigripes. Classification (NCBI taxonomy): domain Eukaryota; kingdom Metazoa; phylum Chordata; class Aves; order Procellariiformes; family Diomedeidae; genus Phoebastria; species Phoebastria nigripes. Next base: position 29,020 of record JAYKAV010002319.1, on the reverse strand, counting down.
CTTCTTGAGTGTTCTTTTCTAGCCTTATTATTATTTGTCTCTAAGTTATATCAAAACATGTCAAAGGCTTTTTTTCAGTCTGTACATGTGTACTCTGAACTATCCTTGATGGATGTTTACACCATTCAGGTAGGAGCATTATGAATCTGTTTTTCTTTCTGTGCTTTTTAAACTAGCACCATTGGTACATCAGAGACTTAAATGCTATTTTCAGGCTAGTTTGTTGATGTTTGTTGTGTGGTCTCATGATACTGCTATCTGTTTCTGATGGCAAGGCCTGAGATTCTTTCAATTTATACAGAAATTACTGTCTTCAAAAGTTGTTGGTTGCYGAGAGCGTGTTCTCACATGCTAGCCTAGGAGTAAGCGAAGTCCTCTAATGTACCTTCTCAGGACTCAATTCTGACATTATCACAAGGGATCCAGCCTAGATTTTGAATAAATGTATCTACTGTTAAAACAGCATCTAATACCCCTGCATTGTATAAACAACACAAATAGAATAGTTTGCTGTTAAATACATAATTTCCTGTAAATTAAGGGTTGGTTTTCTTTCTCTTACTGAACTTACTCTATTTGACTGTGAGTGACAAGAGAGGTGATAAGTATTTTGTTTTTCAGGTGTAATGTTTTTGTGATTCTAAACCTCAGAAACTAATATAGAGCTGACTGGGGATTCCCTCGTATTATTTGGGCTCCAGAGAATGCAAGCTTTAATTGCAAAAGTTGTTAATAAAAACTACACAGTTAGTGCTGTTGTAGCCTTACCTCTTAGGAAGCAGTAGGCTTGGGAAATGTGGATAGCTCCAGTTCAAATCAAAGACAATTGTTTGGCAGGGGTTTAATTTGCTTGCACAATTATATCTGCTATACCTGCAAAACTGTGTATAGATATGAATAATCCTATCAAAAAGGAAAATAGTCTTGAACATACTGTGAGTATTCTCCCTAATGTATAATTCTGTGCAGCAGTAACTTCACAGCTTTCAGATCTTGCATGTAACACAACAGCTGCTGTCTACTGTTAATTTTTTTTTTTTTTTTAAATATTTTGGTTTGGGTGGTTTGGTGTGGTGTTTTCTTTTTGGGTTGGTTTTTTGTTTGCTTGGGTTTTTTTTCACAACTTTTGCTTCTAGCTCCTGCCCGGGAATTCCACTTTATGATGAGGCTGTGGCATGAATCCTAAATCCTGCAGTATGTTAGAAAATTGCATACTGATTTCATCTCTCTGTAGCTGAGGATGTTCAGTGCTTGTCAGGGTCAGTTTCTGCATTGAAATCTAGTATTGGTCTATATAGCTTACCAGTCTTCATAGAGGGAAGTTTGTTCTTTTTCTAGCTCATAGTGTACTTATAAAAAGTTATTAAAGGGGGTTACCAAATGGACCTGATTGGAAAAAAGTGTACTGTAACATGATAAAGAATTGCAGGGTTTGGTACTGTATTTTTACCTGTTCTCACACATACTGACCAACTCTTATGCTCTTTGTTTTTTAGGTTGTTGAAGACTGGAAATTTATTGCTCAGGTGCTTGATCGAATGTTCTTATGGACTTTTCTTCTGGTTTCAATAATTGGATCACTTGTGTTATTTATTCCTGTTATTCATAAATGGGCAAGTATAATAGTACCTACGCATATAGGCAGTACAAATGCATAAAATATTTTTGGATCTGTCTCCTGCTAAAGAGTTTTGCAGTAGCTCTATTTCCATGCACATTCATTGTAGGCATGTTTCTGATAGAGTAAAAAAAATCCAAACCCAGAAAATTATGTTTATGTTAAAGCATGGCGTCCCTAGGACACATAGAAGTTGATTTGCTTATTGCCAGTCTACTAAGTTACTTCTAAATTGGATCAGAATTAAAAGGACCTTCTCAAGCACTTGCATGTATGATATGTCAAAAAAGCATACACTGACACCTACTGCAAAATAGAAGGATTTAAAATTTTTTAATGATGATCACTGTAGTCAATTACTAAATTACTATATAAATTGTTATAYTGAGTATTAAATATTTGCAGATATTTACACAGTAGAGTTGCTTATTTCAGTTTATTATAGTATGCAAAGGAGAATTTTTGTCAGCTCTCTTGAATGTGTTGTAAAAGTATAAAGTTTCTACAGAGTAAATTTAAAATAATAATAAAAATACCAGTTAAACTTCCTGAATATTCAACATATAAGTAAAAACAGCAATTTGGCTATGTTTTGCCTTTATAAATTTTCAGTGGAATTTGCTTCTAAATTTAAAACCTTGTTAATTCTATCATACTAACATGAACATTTAATACAGTAAGCCTTATAATGCCTACAGGATACATGTATATTGATATCTCTGTATTGGCTATGGAAAGGAAGGCAAAGATAATTAAATGAGTTCCCAAGTTGCACGAGTATTCTAATGGACGGGAACATACAGATTTCTTTATTCTTGATTAAGAATTTGATACAGTATGTTAGTTGCAAACATGTTAATCATTTCCTGCCTTTGTGTGTTTCTCAGAATTAAGTTTTTAAGCACAGGCAGAAGGAAATTGGGGAATGCCATTCTGAAGGAAATGGGTTGAAAATTATTATGCTGTGTAACCAAATACAGATGACTGAGTTTTAACACATTTGTTAAACCGAACTTAGAAAGCTACCTTTAAGAGGTTCTCTCACTTATAGAACCATATGTAATTCTAAGCAGCGAGGACTTGCAGCTTTCCATACTTTCTTTTTTCTGAGAGTGTTGAAAACTAACTTGCAACTTTTTAATTATTCTTTAAATACTGATTTTAAATTCTTTACATTCATTCTAATGCCACCTTTCTTAAAAGCTTTATTTCTGGAAGAGACTCTAAAATAGATGGGGGTTTCCCTACACCAAAGTTTTGTCAGTGTACTTCATAATGTAGTTGCATCCTGCAGGGCTAATACAGTAATGCCAAGCTGGAGCAAGTCTTGGGAAGTTTTTATTTGCTTAAATTACTACATTAATAATAACATGTTTAGGTGAGAAGTTTAATGTACATTGTGGTATCTTTGATAATGTAAGTTTTTATAGTGGCTATGAATTTGGAAAATGGATACATATTTCCCCCCCGTATCTCCTTTAGAATAGCACTGTTTGGCACTGTACTGATTATAATACTGATTGCTTATGTCATAACTTATATATAATTGAATATTTATTTCAAATTGTTTTCACCTGTAGGACATTCTTGGTTTTGTGTAGCTTTTTAAGGCTCACAGGCAGGGAAATGATGCCAGGCAAGCCTTTTTTTTTTTTTTTTTTTTTTNNNATTTATAAATAATTCTGATTGTAAAGGGAGTCACTCTTTCTCTTCAGTTATACAATTACATCTGGCATTGGATATCCATATTTCCTCTATTCCCATCATAATTGATTTTAAAGGTGAATTTGCAAAGATTATCTGCTTTAATCCATTAATATAATAATTTTAACTTTCTCAGTATTACTAAGATTAAACAATGTGACTTTCTCTGTGTGAAGTTGCAGAAATACTTTAGATATCTTATTTCCTCTTCAAATGCAAAACTTCTTTTTATAGTCCTCCTTGGGTTTGAATTACTGAAGTTACTCTTGCCTGAACAGAAAGCAAAGTAAGTAAAACTAGATTATCTTTTTTTTTTTTAACTCCCCACCTCATCTCTTTCCCCTTGTTAAATGATGTCTGTAGACTGCCCAATTATATCATAAGGTGATTGGCAGCATATTGGCCAATGGAGTCCCAGTCTTTATACTAGTAACTCACAATTTTTGCAAATGCATGAATTTCTTTTAGTCACTTCTACAATCTGATCATGATAAATACAGATAAGATAGCTGACACTAGAATCCTTGGGGTCTTCAGCTTATCATCAGGTGTGTCTGAAACAAAATAATTTTAATAGACTCAGAAGCATGGACCATTACTTATGTAACTTGTTTCTGAATGTGTTGAACTGTAGCTAATGCTGCCTTATATAGGTTTTTGTCACTTGGTCAAAATAAATGAAAAAAAAAAAAAAGCACAATTTTCAACAGCTTGAGTCTCTTTATTTTCATAAATGTTACATCACTTGTTACACTGTATTTCCAAAAAGTTTCCAGTTTGGTACAGAGACAACAGTTCATATTTTTACAAAATATTTTCTATTACAGTTATTTTGTTGCATTCTTTATTCATGCTCTTAAATTATCTGCAGTTACTGATTTACAAAAAAATAAAATGTATGCCTAAGAAGCAATTTTAGCATACTTTACAGGGCTATTTTGTATCTACCTGCCTTCCTTTGTCATAAAACACTTCTCTATAGCAGGATGCTTCTGTATCCACACTATCCTATCAAAGTATTTTGATCCTTTGCATAACCTGCAGACTGCATCTTAGTGTGTGTTTTACTTGTACGCAGTTTTAAACATTATTAGGTTTGAATAGCTTCTTTTTTCTGACAGTCTTCTCATACATTGAAATATGGGGATGCACAGAGTTTACATTATGACTGCTTTATTACCATCTTCTATTATTTACCTATTGGTTTTCCTTTTGTAATAAACCTGCCCATGGTCCTTTCCTTCCTCTGTTTGAGTCAGTTTATACACCAGGTGGCAATGTCTGCATTCTAGCAATTTGGTATGTATGCTTCCTAAACCATTTTGTCCTCATGAGGGCATTCATTGAACTCGGTATGAACTTATTCCCAGAAGATCCTGTCATGGTCTGAAGAGACTTGGCACCAGACTCATGGAAACAAACCTTGTAGCCCAAAGTATTCAACCTGTCTTGACTTTCCGAATATTCATGTAATTTTCTGTTTCTTTATCAACCCCTTCTTAAACCATTCCTATAAAGTTTAATGTACTACCTACATCTTTTCCAGTTATTGCAAAAAGTAGCTGTCAAGAATAGCTCACATTACTTTGAGATTAGCCGTCATAAATGTTCAAAATCTTTTTTTTTTTTTTTCCACGTTTTTCACATTTTTAACAAAGCCTTCTTGGTCAAGCAAAGTTGAGGCCAAGAGAGATCCTTATTCTACTACACATAGAAGAGACATCAGGTGCTGGGGTGGGGGTGAAGATTTGGTTGGCAAAAGTTTTCTTTGATTTCACAGCATACTATTTAATCTTTACATTTCATCTCCAGCCATCAAAGGTTGTAAAAACAATCCTGCTGTTCCTAGAATACATACCAGGATGAAAACCCATAGAAAAATACGATCGATTACCATGGCAACGTATTTCCAGTCATCCTGAATCTGAAAAATAAATTGAATAGCAAGTAGGCATGTTTATTACATGAATAACTTGCATTAGCAATTAGTAACATTTTATGTAGGAGGCACAGTTTTTTTCCATATGTGGATATCTTTCATATATGCACAACTTACATATCTCTGTTTTCATTGACAAATGAATTAATCTTGAAGAAGCTTTATTTGAATATGTTGTTTGTGGCAAAGCGAGAAGTTACTTCTTCAAATACAAAAAGTTGTTCACCAAGACACTGGACTTCATGAGATACAACTTCTCTTCTGTATGCCAAAAATGAAAGTGAAAAGCTTTACATTCTTAGGTGATCAGGTTTGTCCAGAAAACTTTTCTGGAACAGACTGCTCCTACTGGTCTTTAGGCAGTATGTAAAAAGACAAAGGTTAATTGGTATGTAATTATTTGGTACGTTTCTTATGTAGTACTGAAATTTGATTGTTCTCATGCATGCTGTAAAATTCATCTCCTTACCTTCCATATAGAGAGGGAACCAAGTTTCCAAAAAACAGATTTTTCTAATATTTTTTACAGCAGGCATTATAACAAGAGTGACACTGAAGTATTATATATGTTACATATTAATAGTAACTACATTAGGTGATCATTTTAGTTACTCTTGAGATTACAATTTAAATTTTTACTTCATTTTTCTTCAGGAAAGCTAATAAATGAATAATGCATTTGTTGTTTTTGAAATTTTGTGCTTTTTAGCTTAGAACTTGTTTGTTAAGGCAGACTTAAAAAAACCAAAACAACCGCATATTTTCTGTACCAACTAATTCTAAATGAAGTTCTGATTTCAGCATAAACAAAGTAACTTCATTCTAACTTTAAGTGCCATGCTGCAGAGGATTTAAATTCAGTGGTGATTGTGGTGGTGTGGCTACTGTTCTTAGTATGTTTGAGGAACGTGATAAAAAGAAAAGTTTAATTTTTTTTTTATTGCATCAAGATGCAGTTGTCTCATTTAGCTACAGTACTTTACTCTGCAGCAGCTGCAGAATAAGCAACACCATCACCGTGAAGAACATTCATTCTTACRTTCTTTATTATTGATGGTAAGCTGTGGGAGGGAGAATGTAACTTTCTAAAGGCCATAGAGTCAGCAAATTCCACTATTAAGATTATAACTTGGAAAATCCTCACTCYGAATCTTGTAGGATGGATACTCAAGTATGTTTCCCTAGCAGTGGTTACCTTAACATGCTTCACTCAGTATACGTGTTGTCAATAAAGAGAATGTTGCGCAACAGAGCTGCTCCCCAAAATTATCTACATTCAAAATTGCACATAGTTGTAATACAGCTTGGGTACTTTACTTGTATAAAATAATGGTCTGTGTTGTCCTTTCTTTTTTTTTTTTTGAGATCCCTTTTTCTCACAAAACACAGTAATGGCAAATGGTGTCTGCAGTTTGAGTAATAGTAAAATATGTTCTTACCTCTTTTGCTTCATTCTGCATTTTCATATTTTCTGCAATGTATTTAACACTTTCAATAGCATCTCTCATTTCTGGTGACAGAACTGAAAATGAAAACAGAGGATCTACAGACTCAGAGCTTGAGCTTCTTGTGAGATTGCCACTGAAATCCGAGAACTTCATTCGTTGATACTGACAACAGCTGCATGCCATATCTTGACATACAAAGCCATCTTTGCAGCATTTGGTTTCAGAACTGTTGAAGCAATTTAAGTTTGAAAACTCAGAAGTGAAAAATGGTTTTGGCTTCTGATTATTCTCTTCATCGCTGGCAGGCCTTGTCATAAACATGATCCTGGGAAGTAAGTTCAAGAAAATGGTTCTCACCCACACAGGCATTGTGTGTGTCTTGGGTGTTCTGTAGTGCACGTTAAGTACAAATACCGTAATGACAATAGATAGAGTTACAAATATCATGGTGAAAAGGAGGTATTCCCCAATAAGTGGAATTACCAGGGAAGTAGAAGGTATGGTTTCTGTGATAACAAGAAGGAACACTGTTAAAGATAGAAGGACTGATATGCAGAGTGTCACCTTCTCACCACAGTCTGAAGGCAAATAAAAAACTAACACAGTCAGAAAAGAAATCAGCAGACATGGAATAATCATATTGATAGTGTAAAATAAAGGTAAACGCCTAATGTAAAGAGAATATGTGATGTCTGGATATATCTCTTCACAGCAGTTGTATTTGATGTCGTGTTTATACCCAGGAGCTTTAATAATAGCCCATTCTCCGCTCTCCCAGTAATCTTTCAGGTTCATTGTAGAGCCAATTAAAACTAAGTCAATTTTGGCTTTATCGTAAGACCAGGAACCAAACTTCATGGTGCAGTTCTGATAGTCAAATGGGAAGTAAGTTACATCTATTTTACATGAGCTTTTAAATATAGCCGGAGGTATCCAGGTCACATCACCCGTGTATTTTAATAGGGCCTTTGTCTTGTCATCAACCTGGAAATCCCCAACTGCACTGTAAAGCAAATAAAAATAACAAAAATCAGAATGCAACTACTCCAGGTAGTTTCATAGATTCAGATCATGTACATTAACTCTTTAATCTTTTGGGAAAGTCAGCAATTACATGTTGACATGGAGCTGAATTGCGTCTGCAGGACTGAGTCAGCGGCTGTCAAATTTGCATAGTTAAACTGAAATAAACAGCTGTATAAATTTACTATGGAGGATTTGAAAGGAAATATTCTCCCTTAGAATAATATGACTCAGTGCAATCAATATTCAAAGGAGCAAATAGGAGATTGCAAATGGCAGTCTGACTAGATGAGTGTTTTATGTCCCTTCCAACTGAACTATTTTACCCTATTCTGTTCTAGATCAAGCACATCAGAACCCAAGGGCTGATAAAAGGATACCTGCAGTACTGGTATTTCCACCTCTTCTGTGGACAGTGCAGGTAGCAACTACAGAAAGAGGGATTAGGGTTGGGGTGCATCTTTGCATAAGGAGTGTATTTGGTGAGGGTTTTTTTTTTAAGTCCCACATTGCTATCCTGATCACACGGATCATATAAGATYCATGTGACAATTTAAGTTGTTTATATAAAAAAGTAAAACTAAAAAGGTAAGTTAAAGTTTTAAGTCCACGGTTAAAAAGAGCATCATCACTGTTGTTTCACAGACCCAAGTTTTGAATCTGTGTAGCTAAGTCCATTTCACTGAGAACTGCTTCCATACATAGCAGAGGGATCCACCTGGTTATGGTTTGGCTCCTCACAGTCACATAAACTGACATCCAAAGTAAATTTACCTGTGGCTTTTATATGTCAACACTATTATTGTAAACATAAATCGTGAGTTTATGTGCTAAAAAGCTAGAATTTGCAGTTTTTTTCAGTTAAAGGTCTGTCTGACAGACAAGAACTCTTCAGTCTAAGGGAATTTCTTGCCACCTCCCTTGTAAACAGTGATATAAATAATAGCAAAAGTGGGGGCTTGTGAAGGGGAAAAGCAAAGTTCTCTTTGGCCTGCCCACTTGCAGCTCCAGGTTCGGAGCTGGCTCCTGCCCAGTGATGCTGATGTAGATGGCATGGAGGTGAGTACAGCAACAGGGAGATGTGGGACACAGGTGTGTTGAAAAGCAAGCTTTTTCAGTTAATTCAGTGAACCTGCTGCTGATTTTTTTTTACACTAGTAACATCACCCACCTTCTTCCTGAATTAAGAAGATAAATACGCAAGAGTCTTACTTGTTATATAAAACAATATCTGGCTTCCAGATCTGGCCAGATGGTACTCGGATGAATTCAGCACCTCCGTAGTCGGCTGGATTCCACCGAAGCTTGTAATCATTCCAGATCTAATTATGGAAGAAATTAGTCTATGTTAGGTTTGTGAGGAAATTGAAATTCAGTGGACTAGACTCAAACCAAGTGCTGTCATATTACTTCTCGGGTTGTTTTATTTTCAATACTACAATGATTAGATGTTTCTTTAACAAACGTGTATGTCCGGTGTTTATTCACATGGAAATTGTGGGCCTATTGGTCTAGATATGACTTAGACGTGTGTGACCCCATGTCCCAGGCATGTCTACTCAGTAGTTGGAACAAGGTAAAAGAGGGAATAAGACACTCTCTTGCCAGAGAGTGCAGGACTTTAATAATAACTTAGGTCTCAAAAAGCCAGGTATCTGTGAGATTGTGAAAACAAATTCAGAGGAGGCTCTGGTGCTAGATGTGAGCATTGAGTGAAGGACCCTGGGTAGATGGGTTAGAAAGAGCTGCACAGTGTCATTGCTCAGTTAAGTAACAGCCTTGTTCATTAGGGCTCGTTAAACCCCAGTTTAACAAAGTTGAATATTAAGCTGAAGCCGGGAATTAAGTTGGTTATTAAGCTGACTGCAACAGTAATTGCATTTTTAAGCCATAAAGACCCTTTTAAGTGAAATCAACATTTTTGGTCTGTTCTCACTTTCTGGAGCTAAACAGCACGAAGTGATGCTGTGCGGGACCTCCGTGCTGATGTGCTTCCTCTGTGCATCAGTGTCTGCCAAGGCAGCGTGTTTGGGAGTCTTCAGAGCAAGAATAGAGTATTTAGCGACAATATGAACTGTAGGAAGGTTAGGGCTGCAGCTGACGACTTACAACCTGAGTTTGACAGCTGCACCCCGAGCCAGGCCCGTATTTAAATGCTGCAGCACCCAGAGCCGGTGAGACAGAAACGTGGAGGGGTCGGGGGCGACCACGACGACGACGTTGTTTCTGGCCGGTCAGTTAACGCGGTGGGAGGTGCCTCCTTGCAGGGAGTCGGCCGGGCCCGGGCCCTAGCCCTGCCCGGGTGGGCGGCGCGGAGTGCCGAGCAGCGCAGGGCCGGCCGGCGCTGCTCCCCACCCCTCGCATCCGGCCGGGGGCAGCCCGGGCGTGCGGCGGACGCGAGCGGCTGAGGGATCTGCCGCGCGCTGTCGATGCCGGCGCCCGCGGCGGGAGGCGTCCCTCAGCGCTCCGCAGCCACCGCGCGCCGCTGGGGGGCAGCAGCGCGCCGGGGAGGGCGGCACTGAGACGAGCGCTGGGGGGGGGGCGGCCGTCGCTGGAGCCCCGGGCGCCAGTGGAGGCCTTGCCTGTGCCCGTGATGCCTCCCTAGGCTGCGGCTTTGCCCCGAGGCAGGGAGGCTTGGCGCTGGCCTGGCGAGCCCGGTGCTCGCGGGAGGCCGCAGAAGCCTCGCTGGGCGGACGTCTCTCCTGCCCCTGGCGCGGCCCGTGAGGGCCGGGGTCCCCCCGCCCGGAGTGGGGAGCACCTCCCGCGCTGGGGAGGAGGTGAGTTGGTGCCGCCTGGGCTATCAGTGAGCTCTACTTACGTGCTTCAGCCATAAGTTGGTTTCCATTATCTGGTTGACTTCATCCTGGAAAACAGAGGTGTGTCGGGAGAGGCGCCGGCCTTCCCATYGCCCGCGGGTGTGCCGGCGGAGCAGGTACTCACCACCTTCACCAGCTGGGACATGGACACCTCGAACTGGATGATGACGGGGTCCGAGACGTTCTTGACGGGACGGACGAACTGGTTGTAGCTCTCGAAGAGGGCCGCGTAGAGCCGGTGCTCGGCCTCGGAGCCGCCGCAGCCTGCGGAGGGCACGGCAGGGTGAGCGGCCRCGGGGGCAGGCGCAGCAGCCTCCGAGGCAGCAGCACCCCGTGTGGGGAGGCTCGGCCGGAGTCGGGGGCAATGCCGCTTGTGGTACCCGTCTTGCTGTGTATTAACTGCTTAGCATCCGTGTGATGCGTTGGGAAAGGCCAAGCCTCGCATAAGTGGGTAGTAGTGTGTCATGATTGGCATTCGCTTAGACTGGGAGAAGAAAAGCAATGAAAGGCAGTGCTATGACAGAGTTTTTCTCACATACATCTCTGCAAATGGGTTCAAAACATAGTTTCAGGGAGTTACTGAAGAACTGGAGGTGCAAAAGCACTTTCCCCTCACAGGCCTAGTCCCCTAGACCTGCCAAAGCTGTAGGGGTGTGGAGCAGAGGAAGGGAAAAGTGTAACCCGACAGACCAGGCCACTTGTAAGCTGTCGGAGCGTTTCGCAATAGGAGGATTCCCAGGAAATGAGAACTCTGCTTTCTAGCCTGAGTCATGATTGCATGATTATAGTGATGCTAACAGCCTGCTTGTTAAAATATGAAAAAAAGAATTAAAAATTGATTAACCATTATATTCAAAGACTTTCCAGCATATTCAAAGAAAGGTGCTAATTATCCATTTATTATTCTAAGTAATTTTTATTAATTTATATTTTTATTTATTAATTTATATTCCTATTGTCCGTTTTGCCACTGATAACTGCTGCTCGTGGTACCTTGTGGCCAACAGAAAAGCTGCAAACTGAAATTCTTAAACAATGAGGTCTTTCAACTGTTTCGGGATGAGGTGTGAGAGCCTGTATTTCAAACTACTTTTTTACTCTCGGAGCTAACTAGGCAATAACCATCCTGAGAGCTGGACACTATTTGAAAGCCAATAGCCTTTTATTTTTAGGGGACTCTCTCTTAAACTCTCTTCTGGATGACACATCCTCAAGCACTCCAACTGAAAACCAAAAAAAGACCTGTTTTGTCATTTATGGATGACGCTATGCGAATTTGGCAAAGGCACAGAACTGAAGTCTGTTGAACATACTCTACAGTACCTTTGAAACACAAATATGAATCTGCAGATATTTGCAAGGACATGTTTATTTTTTGCCAGACAGTTCTTTTTCAGTAGAGAAAGAGATGGGAGGCAGAAGTATCTGCAGGTGACTGATCTGTAGTGTTTCACAAAGCAGGTGTTACTTTCCAATCTTTGTAAGAGCTCCTCTCTCCCTAAGACAAGAGGGTCCCCCTCATGTGAAACTGTATTCAGCTAAAACCTCTTTCCCTCCCCCCCCACCTTCTCCCCCCCCTTCTCCTGTTCACTTGGAGGGCAATTTTATTTTCAGGTTAGTGAAATCATTCAAGCCAACTTGCTAACTAAAAAATGAACACATTTCTTTCACACTTTTTAACTGCTAGCCTTGCCCTTATTATTTATTGATATCTCATATCTCTCAGATCAAGATTTCCTGGAATAGGTACTCCCAAATCTTTCAGGTAAATAATTTTAAAGCTAGATCTTAACGACTCTCTGTTATAGTCAATCCCAAATTGCCAGCCTTCTTATATGTCACCAGCACTCTAATTAAATCTAGCATCCACTGTATCTAGAGAAGTGCATTAATGTTTTGGTTTTTTTTTTTATTTAAATGTTTTGGTGCTTTCCATATCTGCAGAGAGAAGGTGCACTGTTTGCAGCACATATTTAAAGCTGTTCAATATTGTCACTTTCTTGTGGTCTTCTCTACAATATGTAAAAACCACACCTCTACATGTAAGGTGCTTTTTCTTAATGTTGTTGCTTTGTGTGTCCTGTTTGGCATCTTGAATCAGGACTACTTAATTACTTTACAAGGAGAAATTAAAAAAAAAAACCAACAACAAACTATGTAACAAAAAGAGCTGTACTAGGATTCTGTACATTTATCCATTAGTTTGGAGCGAGCTTCAGCACTTCTTAAAAATAATTTGCACCAAAGCCATCTTCTGTTCACCTTTTCAACCCCCCCTTCATCAACAAAGAATAAACAAATTAAGGATCACTCACCTTGACAAAGAAAGCAAACAGCAGCAGTTACAAGGAGAGCATGTGTGCTTTCCATGGTGTTGTGACAGAGGCTGTTGAAGATGAGCTTAGCTGCCAGGATTGTATGAGCATAGGAAGTACAGAGAGCTCGGCTCCTCTGATGCGTGAAACGCCTGGAAGCAGAAGACGGCAGGACCCTGAACGCAGTTCTGCGCAGTGAGCTCCCATTAGGTTTGCTGTACTGCCCCCTTTCTAGCTACCCAGGCTGTCAGAGCATTGGAAACAGCAAATAAATTGCAGGCAAAACAGATGTTGTTGTAGGCAAAGAGCAGTCTTCTGGCAAGGATAATAGGCAAGAGTCCTTAAACTGGTGCATAAATGAACCTGGTAATCTGACAATGCTAAAGATTTTTCCAGTCAGCTGCTATACAGGATCCTTCTCTATCAGAAGCTCGTGCCAAGCTACTAGGAGAAGTTTAATTAATAAAAATCTTATAATTGAATTGTGCTGAAATGGATATTGACATTAGGGATTGCCTGATTTAGCAGTGAACTGAGATCATGGGACCTGAATTTCCAATTATGCTGTTAATGTTGAGGTTTTTTTCTTGCCTATGTCTCGTCTTGCAAGCGCATGTGCTAGGTGCTTGACTGTATAAAAAGGATGTGCTATTCCCAGGTGTAATTAAAGGCATGTACAACTGTTGCCAGGATCTAAGCCCAGAGTGATATACATAGCAGCCGGGATCCAGCAAGAGCCAGGGGTTTGAGTTGGAGACCAAACTTGACCAAAGCTCTTGAGAATAACTGTCTTTGACTGTTCCTGCTTTCATGGATTAGAAAGGTGAAATTTGGGAAGGGGAATAAGAGTATAGGATCCCAGCTTGATCCCACAAAACCTTATTGTTCAGGGGGAAGTAGATGGGGGAGAATGGGGAGTTGTGTTTGAAGTTCAATCATAAAGTCATGATTTGCAAAGTGGCTCATTCCCCAGGTGCCCATCAAGTTCCTTGTTAACTTATATGTCAGTTTTTGCTCCCCCTTGAATGCCCAGGTGATGCAAGGCTCATGCATGAAGTGGTTGTTGCACACATCTGGGCAGTCTGTGCGGAGGGAGGAGGGGGAGAGAGAAAAATGTGGCATTCCACCATTGTTTTTGGAGATGACGAGAGGGAAGCCCTGTGGGACAGGAGGCTGCATCCAATAGGTGCTTCACTACCTGCCATTAGGGAAGGATAAACAATGACCCCATTTGGCACTGTGTTAAGAGGTAGCACGGGAAGAAAGAACACCAGACTGGGTTCAGCTGCTCTTGGCACAGAGCTTGTTATCCTGTTTGCCCTGTCTCTCAGAGCATCTTCACTCCATCCCCAGACACATGCTTTTACAATAATTTCTATAATTCTATTAGCTTGGAGGAAACAGGCTTTACTGTCCATTTGATTTTATTTCTTTTTTCCAGTGAACTCGGCCGCTTGGTCTTTTAGCTTAACCCTTTGTGGATACTTTTTTTTATTTTTGCCTTTCCAGGGCATTGAGACTAGATGTTTTGCCTTTCTGCCTTCTTGGTTTCCATGTATAAGCAGCATTATAACTGAGATTTTTGTTTGTTTCTTTTTAGTCCCAACTAGAAATGAGCTAAAGCTTCAAAGATCAGATCATAACCCATGTTCCCCAAAAGTCAGTGTTTAAGCCTGAATAATTTGGAAACATCTGATCTGCAGAGGCAGCAAAGAGCCATTGCATCAAGAGATACAGGTATTTTAGCTTAATTTGCCTCGTTACTGAAATTTTCAGTGGCATTTGTATGCACAGATATTTTGTTTCTAACATCACATGCTGGAGCTCCTGGTGAAATCAGCTCAGGTTTGTGGCAGGATTATTTTTATGGCTAGGGAGAGTGATGTGATAAGAACACGTCACCATGACTGCACTGCAGAACTACATAGAAGAAGAATTTGTATGGGTAGGGGGAAGCTGATCTATCCAAGAAGATCTGCAGTAACAAACTATGTAGCCTTTGCTTTTTAATAAACATGCCACTCTTAGAGGTGTTTTGCTTTGTTAAGATTTGTTAAGATCAAATCTTAATCAACTCAGGTGATGAGGAAAAGAATATTTTCCCACCTTTGTCAGGGGTATTGATGCTCCCTCTATAAAAAGCCACCACTGCTGATCTTTCTAGTTTGCTGTGGCTGCAGGGGTGCAGAAACAGTCCCAAATAAACTCACCTGGAGGCAGATGGTACGTGTGTGATGGTGTTGGCACTTCTACRTGTTCTGACGGAAGACAGGATTGGTCAGGGTTAAAGAGTTTTGTAAAGGTAGGGAATGGGGATGGAGCCAACAGAGGCTTTTCCTTACTAGTAGGGAAGCAAAGGCTGGTTGTACACTGCCATTGAAAAACAGTTTTAGTGAAAAATACATTTTGAATGACCACTTTTCTTCTTTTTTTAATGAAAAGTATTACTGTAAACCCCCTGAAAAGTAGAAATATTGACGTTTATTTTGTTTGATGAACTGGGTCCTTATCCTATTCATATTAGCCTGCAAGATGATATTTTTAATGTTTTCTTTTCTCCAGAAATCTTTTCTTTTTGAAATTTTGCCAAAAAATCAAAGCGGAAAACCATACAATTCTTCGACAAGTTAAACTGGGAACAGTTCTATGTATTACGTAGGTGGAGCTGCTAAGGATTAGGCAAAAATAGCATTTCCCATTTTGAAACCACAGTTTTAGGAGGTCAGATTTTTCAAAATTTTAGGAATTTGGGTGAAATGTTCCATTCTGAAGTTTGCTAGGAATTGAATTATTTCTGGAAACTTTAAAAAAATACGGTGGTGGTTTCCAAGAACATAACTAGGGAAGAGTGTATTGCTTCACTCATGATTAAAAAAGGAATAAGGTGGCCACAGTGTATGGAAAGCATCAGAGCCCACCATTTCCTGGATGAGGAGCTCTAGTTCTGCAGGGATCTCCTTGGGGCCAGGGATGTGCCTTTTGAAAGCTTTTTCTGGGTTTGTCAAGTCTGAGGCCTCCATCTTCCTGTGCTCTGTGTTAGCTGCTAGCTGAGCTGCCAAATCCTTTCTAAAACTTTTGTCTATGCTGGGGATAATTCAGCTGAAGGCTGCAGTTAGGAAGCCAAGCGTTATCAGTCATTACTGCTCATAAAGATAAGGCCAACTATGAGGTGGGAGTACTGGAGGCCTCATTTGTTGCATTCAGGCAGTGAGGGGTAAGATAAGAACAAGAAGAAGGGACCAGGGAGAGGAGTAATGATTGGTAGGAGGGTGAGAGCAGGACAGAGCCAAAAGTGCTGTTGGTGCTGGGTGAAAAGAGCAGAGAGAGGGGTCTCTGCTCTGCACAGGTCCAGTGTCAGTTGGGTGGACTGCAGGGTCCGTGGCTGACTTGCTGCACCCTTGGTTGCTTGGCTGGGCGAGTCCCTCCCTTCTGCCCTGCAGGAGTGTGTAGTAGCTCACAAGAGTGTTTAAGTCTGTGCTGAGGCCTGTGCTGCCTCTTTCAGATTCACTGTTCAGGGTTATTGTGGGATTTAAAGAGGCTTCACTTCTACACTGTCTGTGCAGTGCTGGCAGCTGCTCTGGCTTCCCTCTGGCTTCTCTGTAAGCAGAAAAAGCTGCTTAGCAGATGGGACAGTGTGTGCACATGTGTGCTTGTGATGTTCTGTGCCACAGCAGCTCCTGACATATAATCTAACATAGAGGAGCATCTCCCAGGGGCTGCCTCTGCCCCATCCCATCTCACAGCTGTTGTTTCAGTTGCCTGCAGAGAAAYAGGTCTGCTCTCTAGGTTTGAGATGGAGAAGAAGACATTTGAGGTGGGGAAAGCAGGTTTGACCAATTTAAACTTTACACTACTGACCAGTCAACATGGGAAATGACCAGAACGGTTAATATTTGGGGAGATGACCAGAGCATTGCCACCGTCTGGGAGAGGAGGATGTGGCAGCTTCTATGGTCACAGGGCACACCTGCATTACTAGGGCTGTCCCACAGTCATCCTTCACCTTTTTGCCCTGTCTTCAGCAATGGACACAGTTACAGTGCATAGAGGAAGGGGAATGGAAGGGAGGATGACTGTTACAACCATTCCTTCTTCTAGCATAGGACTTGAGGGAGATACTGCTGCTGCTCACCTAGCCTCACCCACCCCACTTCTGATACTTTTTCATTGTATCTTTCCTAGGCTGCCGTGCACCAGGCCATGCTGCAGTGCTCAGGCCCCCTGTAGAGCCCTTCCAGTGCTCAGTGGTGGGGTGGAGGTGTGTGTGGCAGCAGTGCTGGGGAGTTCAGCACATGGGCAGGGAGGGAGTGAACACAGGAATCAGCAAAGGTCCCAGAGCTGCTCTGAACAATTTGAAAGGTGTTGGTGTAGCTGTTTTGGCATGTCTAAATCTATGTAGTTATCTGTAGCTGCCTGGGAATGGTGATCTAGGTAGAGATGTAGCTCAGTTTTGATGAGGGCAAATAGAACTGGAGCTGTCTTCATCTGTGGCTTGTTGAAGACAGGTGTCAGCTAATCCTCCCCTGGGACAGGTGAGCCTCAAATCCCCTTCACAAGTAGTAGTGGCTTTTAACAGTTTGGTCACCAGTCATTAGTGGTACCTATCAATGGTGGTAAAATTGTTATGTGTTCTGACAACACCCCAAGGAAAAGCAGAGATTGGTTTAGCCTGAAAAATACCAGGACCCCACTTCTCTTTTTGCAGGTTATGAGCTACCTGGAACAAAGCTACCTGGAACACAGGGATTGTCCTGTGACGGGAATCTAGGGCCTTGATCTGTCCTTTGCCAAAGACTTTAAGACTGTACATGTGTTATGTGCTTTCCTAACTAATTTGTTGAGGATTATGCTTAAATCCGCATTAAAATCTCCCAGCAAAACATGCAGGTCTCTTTGTTCTCAGGTGTCTTCTCCTCATTCTAGCTGCCTTTCACAGTTCTCTTCTCTAGATGCTTTCCTGTGCTCTTAGCCTTAGATTCATGAAAGTGTATATGAACCCTAGCTACATGAGCTTTAAAGTTGCAGAAACGTTTCAGAACTAAATCTATATAAAGGAAAATTTTACATTTTATTTATATTTCATCATTGAACAGAGTATATAAATGTTTGTTTATCATATATTAATTTGGCCTCTGTTGATCAATCAGCTATCAGAGGTGGTAAGGTGAGAAACCTGTTAGTGATTACCTCAGAAGTATGTCTCTGTTTCTCATTTCAGTTTTAAATATCATACTCAAACAGCTAAACAATGATTCCACCTGTAAAGCTTTTTATAAATCAGACACAAATAGTTTTGATACACTTGAAGGAAATAAATGTCATAGAAATACCTTCTTTGTAATAGGGAAATTGCAGTATTCTAGGGAAACAAAACGTCCTTCCTGAGGCAATCTATGTAAAATACTTTTTTGCTAATAATCCTTGTGAGCCAGGATGGCATATTGTACAGTAAACTCCTTTCTCTATAATGTTCAGACTTCAAATAACTGAAAAAAGGATGAAGATATCACCAGAAGGACTGAACTCATTGGAAAAAATAATAGTTTTCTGTTTGTTTTGGGTTTTTTTTTCCCTATCACAAGAAGTCAGGTTCTACTTTCCATTTCCCTACTCTAAATCTGATGTAAGAGCAACTCAGTTGGCATCTCTGTGGATTCAACAGAGGGGAACTGAGAGCAGAATGAGACCCAACATTTATGTAAGTATTGACAATTTTAAATGACAACTAAGGGTTCATGGCGGCAGTGTGGTTTTGAAAAAGTGGCTGCAGAAATAATCCAACAGTCCCCAGGACGCAAACAAGGACGAATATCCAGAGAAACAGCCTGTCCACTACCATGGCAACATACTTCCAATCTTCAATGACCTGGAAGAAAAAACCAATTAAAGATATTAGCAATTTGTCATATTCTTTTGCTCTTGCTCTTGCAAATGCCGAGTTTTTTGTTTACAAAAATACAAGGAAACAAATCTCAGGATTCAGGGAATAAACTGACTTTAGGCTTAGGAAGGGATTTTTCTCCTACAACCATTCTGGGCAGTGGAGAAAAATACTGTAAATATTTCTTAGCTTTCTTGGGTGCATCAGGTACTGAGCGTGGCTGCCTGGTGGAAGCCAGTCCGGAAGGACCCACGGTATAATCCAATTAAGGAATTTTTTTCTTTAATTTTAGTTTGCAGATGCTATTAATCTCAGTGGACAATAAAACATACTGTTTACTGCTGTTAAACAAGGTTAGCTTCAGAGTTCTTTTCTTATCAGCAGTCATCTTAATCAAGGGTTTTAATGCATATTAATACTGTTGCTTTTATTAAAACCCTGTTTTGCCTTGCATATGTTGTCTGTGAAAGTCATGGCCTTAGATTCTGTTCTCAAACTGAAGTGACTATCAGGCTGTTATTGTAAAGGGGGAATATATCAATCTTCATTTGCATCTCAGGAATGATTATTTTTTCCTCTCTCATTGATTCTAGTTACACATGGGACATCCTCTCCTCAATGACTTTACCATGCTTGTCAATTATCTCATGTCTTATATTAGAACATTACGTATTTTTCTTTCAGTGCACGCTTTTAATTTCCACTGCTGCTAATGGAAATTGTGCGCTTCTGAAATCAGACTATAGTAAATGTACATGAATACTTGTTATCAGACTGTGATAATGAAGGAAGAAAGCAGAGATTAAAATTATGAATCTAGAAAAGTGATATGTAATATCAGAGGACCCTGTGTGAAAAGCATTCTATTAATTTTTAACGTATAAAATACCCTTGAAAATTGTTCTTAATATCAAGTGGAGGCTTTGTAGATCCTTTAGTATGCAACACATTCTTGCAAGAATTTCTGAGCTATTAGAAAACTTTTTTTCTGCTCTATGAAGTCTGCTTCTGCTCAGTCAGTTTCAGTGTTTACAAGCTCATGTCTAATGTTAATAGCTGATCTTCTTTATTTATATTGACAGTAATTTCAGCTAATAGAAAACATGAACTACACAGCAGCATGCTCCTCAAGGGACTTCTGCAAGATCAGAAACCAGACTTTATTTAATCTGCTTGGCTGCAGGAGGGAGAGCACAACAGGAATAGAGAACCTAGAGTCTGACTGGGATCTGTGTCAGAGAGAGGACACTTGTAGGTATGAGGATGATTTTTCCTAACCATGGGTGCTTGTATAAACAAAACTCTGAACCATCTGAGTTTTTCCAAGCATTATTCACAGTGTATTTATATCAGCTTTAGTGTGCTAGCTAGTAGCACATGAGTTGGGCAGGTGAATAGGGCAGCAGCAGCACTGCTTAAATGCGTCCTGGATAAAGTACTTCTCATAGCCAATAACGAGTCTGATTTAACTCAAATGAAATAAGTGTCAGCTCTGCCGGCATTAGGATTTTGATCCTACCCACTGTGTTTGCCATATATGGACAGATATCTTAGCCCAGAGCAGGTGTTTGCAAAGGCAGTTTTACTAAATCCTCCTTGTGTGCCCTGTTAGGTAAATAAATGCTTGAGCTGCAGGTAGATTGTTTCTGGTTAACATGGCCTGGCCATGGGTTAAGTCACAGTCTTACTGAATACAATGGGGAAAAATATTCTTTTTCTGGCCTGGAACTGAATAGCTGAATAGTATTTTTTTCCCCTGCCAAACACTACTTGAATGTGACAACACAGCTTTTTCAAGGGTGTTTCATGACTTACTGGGCAATCAACATTCTCCCTTTGTAGAAATAGCAATGTTACTTTCCAGGAAAGTATCGGCGTTTACCAAATTGCTATTTGTTAAATTCTTTTAACAGCAAAAATTATTTCCTCTTATAAGCTGTAGCTAGAATCTCTCTAAAAACTTTAGAACAGCTAGGGAGTTCAAATATGCTTTCTGAAGAACAGCGTGTTACAGAGGAGGACAGGAGATGAAGTTTGGAAAGACCAGGATGATTTCTCATTTTTACTTACACTCTGGTCATTGTCATCACTTTTCATGTGCTCTGCTATAAAACTGACTCCATCAATTGCTTCTTGGACTTCAGGAGAAAATTTCATGCCTGTTCTTAACCTAAAATCTCGATGACTGCTGACATTGTCAAGAGTCTCAGTGATTTTCATATCATATTTTTTGGCAGAGGCTGTATTCAAAAAATAGGTAGAGTTCTTGTAGAAGTCGGCTGGGTCCATACAAGGATTCTCTGCTTTTGTCTTTTTGCAGTTGCACAGCTTTTGCCGTGGAGAATTATTTTCTGGACGCTTCATGAACAGATAGGCTGGGAGTCTTTCAAGGAAAACCAGCTTTACCCAAGGGGGCATAGTGTGAGTACTTGGAGATCTATGGTGGACATTGAGTACACAGACACTGGTAACTATCGAGAAGGTCACTAGTACCATTGTGAACATGAGATACTTCCCAATCAGTGGAACATCTAGAGATGTTGGAGGGACAATTTTGGAGATCAGCAGCAAAAACACAGTCAGTGCAAGCAACACAGATATGCATAAGGTCATTTTTTCACCACAGTCTGAAGGCAAGTAGAACACCAGGATGGCTAAGGATGTAATTAGCACACAGGGAATGATAAGATTGATGGTATAAAAAAGAGGTTTCCTTTTAATAATGAAGTCATATGTCACATCGACATAATTGGGGTCCAAAGGATTTACAGTCCTTCTTCCTGGGAGTGCTACAATGTCCCACTCTCCACTTGGCGTAAAGTCGTCCATGCTTGCCATGGAAGTTTTAAGCACCATATCAATTTCTGTATGATCATATGTCCAAGACCGGAACTTTAATGTGCAGTTTTGTTGATCAAATGGGAAATGCTTAACTTCAATCTTGCAGGCACTCTTGTAAATGGCTGGTGGCAACCAGCGAATGCTTCCATTATTCTTTACAATTGCGTTTGTGTATAGCGAAACTTCGTATGTACCATCCGCACTAATGAAACAAGAGGAAAGACAAAGGAGAGGAGATAATAAAGCATTAAGAGGAAAAACATAGTTCAAAATAGAAGAGCTCTGACATTCTTGGTCCTGTGGGCCTCAGTTGTTTCTAGAATCAAAGTTTAGTAATATTTTGCTTTTGAAATCTATGTGGTAGGGAGATATAACTTGATAGGGAGACTAATGTATGCATTTCTCCRAATCAGAGAATTGATATTTGGTCCAATACTTACAAAAATTATTTTATAAAATTATTATTAAATAATAAATATGCACCCCTGTTTCATCCAAAGAACTCAAAGTATTTTTTAAAAGTTTGGTAAAGTAATTAAGGCTCACTACATGTCTGAAGGCTGAGTAAAAATGAGATCATCCAGCATGAAAATGGAGGTACCTTTGATCTGGAACACAGCCACTGCTAAGAGCACACAGCAAGACTCCTAAATGACTTGGACGAGGAAAAAAGGATAAGCAGTGTTAGTTAGAAATGCAGGGAGAGTGTAGGCAGAGGAAATGTAATTATATGGTTTATAATTTACTGCGTCACTCCAGTTAATGTTTACTTATTACAAAAGCAGAGCAGACAAGCCACAATGTTCTTAGTGCCCACAAATAATCTTGGCTTTGTATCTCCTCCGACTGCCGGACTTCCACCAGGAGAGTCTTCTATGTTATGACGGGCCCTTTAATTCAGGGAGAAGATCATTATCAGTCAGTAGTCAATATCTTCTCCTGTCCAATGTTTCTGGGCAAACAACTTAGGGCTCTTTAACCTATGAAGTATCCTGAGGTAGAAATGTGAAGTGGTCAATTGCTGATAAATATTATTGAAATTCAGTGTTTCTGAGTGTATTCACTGCATCTTCTCAAGTGTGCTATGCAACACCTTTCAAACTCAGCCAATCGCACTACCAAAGGAAAGTGTAACAGTAGGAAGGAACAACTATTAGTGACTGTCTGTCTTGACAGATGAGGAAACTCAAAGGTTTGTTCCTACATCAATCAATCACTTTTATTAAAAACTGGGTTAGCCACTTTGTTAGACTGCAAAGAAGAGTCTGGGCTAGACACATCCCACATGCCTTCCTTTTGATAAACAAGTATCTACGTAAAGAAATGCACATAACCTAAAGACAGTATGTTATCTGCAAAAATGWAAGACCAAAGTCACTGCAAGTGTAAACGAATGAAGTTCAACTGACTGTAGTTAAGTAGCACCCTTTTATTTGAGTGGAAATGTGCTCCTTAAGAGTTAATAAAAAGTCTAATGAATCACTTGTTTGTTGACAAGACATCATGGAAAATAGAGCTATTTCAGTGCTAAGGCTGATTTTTTTTCTAAGCAGGCAAGTGCTACAAGTATCCAAGGCTTGGCACATGTGTAGCTGTTCTGCCCGAGTTAGATTTACGGTTACGCCAAACAATGTATTGGGTAGACTCCTGGGCTGAGAATATGTAGGTTCTTCTGCTGGCTGCTCTTGGCTCAGCTGTGGGACAGAGGCTGGGTTGCTGGTGCTGTCTGAGTGCCCTCTGCAGTCCTGTGCACAGACAGGGATGCTCTTTGTGTTTTCCTTAGCACCTTCTTGAACTGACTGATGCCTATAAAACACTGCTTCAGCAGCAGAAGTTACAGGGGGCTGTCCTTTATCTAAAATTTTAATTTCAAGCCTTGTACTAATTGTAAGAATCCAATATAGTGAGGCTAAAAGCTTGTTCCTGTACGTTTAAGAAGCCTTTTAAAACTGTTTCTTTCCATTCTTACAATCCATTAAATGGTATCATTTGGGGAGTAAGGAAGAAAGAAGCAGAGGGTGGGGGCACAATTTACCAGAACAAGATTTGACCAGGCAGAGTACATCCTAATCCACTGGCTGAATTATTTTGTGACTAATACAATAGTTTTAAGTATTTCTCAAATCTGATTTCTGGTAGTAGGATTCCAGAGACTTAACTCAGTTATATGTAAACTTCCTAGGTTTCCCATCTGTATATGTTCATAAACCATCATGTGTTCATGAATGCATTGGTTTTCAAAGTATCATGAAAATATATTATAAGTTTTGATTATTTTTTTATTCCCAAAGACTTGATATCATCCACTTGAAGGCTTTGCTAGAGACTTAAAACCAAAAAAACCCAAAATAGCAGTTAGCTGTTTGTTTGAAAGAACTGAAATATGGTCTAGCACCAAGCTTTTATTTTTCTCAGTACTGTAAAGCAACAGGGTCAAATGTTGACAGATTTATTATGTATTTGTATAATTGATTTTTTAATGCTTTATGAAAATAGAACATAATTTGGTTTTGTAAATTAATATTAACTCATGGAGTTCTGGTACATGTGAACTTTGTAACAGATTTATGTCCTGGTGTCTGTGGTGGAGGGGAAGTGGGGAGAAGAAGTAGGAGACAAAAATGTAGCTCAGAACCGAAGATGTCTGACAGAATTCTAGATGTCTTGTCAGAAGACACGACCAGTGTACAGCTGTGCTTGTACTTACAATTCATGCTTTCCATACAGTCTAGTTTGATATAGATCTGTGTCTCACTTGTGAGCCTTGCCATGGATCCTCTGGTGGTGTAACAGCTCTCACTGCAGACATGCTCCAGGGCTGCTTGAATTTCTTTAACCAGAGCCCTGATTTTACTAAAATTATCTTTGAGGCCAGTACCCCAGTCAGATACACTTGATACTGGCTAAAAGTTACAAAATTCAGTTTTAGAATTTTATCAGACCTACTTCATTGGTTTTGATGCTTGTTTCTTGATACATGGTTAAAATTTTGTTCACTGTCTGCATAAACTACAGAAGTTTTACTTACTTATTGTAAAGCACAATGTCTGGCAACCAGATGTGTTTTGCAGGTATTCTCAGCTTATTTATTCCTTCGTAGTCAGAGGGCTTCCAAGCCAAACGATAATCAATCCACTCCTAAGAGAAAAATTGTACAGTAGTGATGGGAGTATCCAGACCAGCACTAACAAAACAATCACTGTGATGGAGGGAAAGCAGTCGCATTTGTGGTTTGCAAGAGTATGCCTCTGTGGGTTTGGTTACCTGGTTTAGCCAGACGTTGGTAGTCATGATCTGCTCCCGTTCATTCTGCAGGGAAAAAGAGAGAGAAAAGTTGTCCTCTAAAACGTTTCACTTTATTGCAGTAATAAGATTTATTCAGTGGGCTTTTGAGGATATTTCCAACTGCGCAGTATGACTTCGTCTAGTGTATTTCAAGACAGGCATTTTTCTGTTGGTGAGATGGCCGGTCTTGTGCACATACTGATGATAAATAGTAACCCCACAAGTGTAGAGCTCCAAGTGGCTTTTAACAAGGACAGTTGTGACTGGAGTGAGTGGGACTATTTGGGAACAATTACCACCACCCTGCYGAGCTGATTTTTTAATTTCCTCCCCCCCCGCCGTGGATTTGATTTGAAACAGAAGGCACATTTGACCACCAGGAAGGCCTAGATTAACTTGTGTGAGGTTTATGTAAGGTTTGCCATGTAAGCTCTCAGCTGGCAGGCTCTGCTTCGTGGAACTGCTGTCTCTCTGGAGACAGCAGTCCAGAAGCGAAGTCTCTCTGCAGCAGATCTGTGTGGCTGGGGCTCTACTGAAGGGACAAGGTAGGAGGTCAAAGAGTCAGGAGGCTTTCTGCAGGAAAACAAGTTAATTCTCTGATCCTGAAGATGCTTGAGATTGTTAGAGACTATAAGATGCCTAATTTTGCTTTCTGCTTGAAGAGTGAGGATATAGAGGGATAGAGACTGAGCTGTGCCATTCTTGATCCTTGCCCATTCATCTACTCTGTTTAGGTTGTTGATCGCTGGGGCCTGTAGGGGCAAGACCCCTCGCTTTTTGTGCCCAGAATCTGCAGTCTGGGAGGACACTGTGCTAGTGGTGGCAGTGCACTGTGTGAGAAGGCATGTCTGTGTCCACCTGGAATTCTCCAGGAGAGAGGGAGCACTTGTCCCAGAGTCATCTGGTATACATGACAGTATATCCTGTATAAATCAGCCTGCATGTATGTATGAAAGCTCATCTGTTTGTACAGTTTCCCTTATGTTCCATCAGTGTCTCTCTCTTTTACTGTTGAATTTCAGAATATAAATTATATAGGTCTCTTAAAGTTTGCAGCAGTCCAGTCACTGGCCCATACACAGATTCTGGCAGGGAGGCAGTCATCTGTATCCTCTTTTTCATCCAGGGAGAGAGCAGCAGAGTTGAAAGCTCTGATTCAGGAACTTATTCCCACTTATGTGCTGGATCTTGTTCCCACTGCAGTTAATGCTAAACCTCTTTTGGCATTGAGGTGTGTATTTGTACCTTGGAAGAACTGTTAAACACATGCTAACCTTGTAAGTGAAAACGTCTTTCAGACCCATTGAAGTAATTTTTATTGAATATGAGGAGTTGCTTACATGAGGATTGTTTTAACCATGTTAAGCTATTCCAGCCAGATCTAACGTGTTTTTTTCTTTACAACATTTCACTATTCTTTGCTGATATGCCTGATATGCCATGAGATTTTGAGCTGGCTTCGTAGCTTAGCTTATGTCCTGGTTTTGGCTGGGATAGGGTTAATTTTCTTCCTAGTGCTGTGTTTTGGATTTAGTATGAAAAGAATGTTGATAACACACTGATGTTTTTAGTTGTTGCTAAGTAGTCTACTAGTCGAGGACTTTTCAGCTTCCCATGCTCTGCCAGGTGCACAAGAAGCTGGGAGGGAGCATAGCTGGGACAGCTAGCCCAACTGGCCAACGGGGTATTCCATACCATATGATGTCATGCTCAATATATAAATAGGAGGTGTGGTCGAGGAAGTAGCGATCGCTGCTTGGGTATCACTCAGCGGGTGGTGAGCAATTGCATTGTGCATCACTCATTTTGTATATTCTGTCATTATTATTATTATTATTATTATCATTATTTTCCCTTCCTTTTCCATTTTATTAAACTGCCTTTATCTCAATCCACGAATTTTACTTTTTTTTCCCCGATTCTCTCCCCCATCCCACTGAGGGGAGCGGGGAGTGAGCAAGCGGCTGGGTGGTGTTTGGCTGCCGGCTGGGTTAAACCGCAACAGTCCTTTTTGGCACCCAACGTGGGGCACGAAGGGTTGAGATAACGGCACATCTGACCTGACCTGTTAAAACAGATTTATTATAAGCATTCGTTATATCAGTTTAGTAGTCGCTGGTCACAATGGTTGGTTGGTTTATTTCCTCTGAGTTGTTGGATCTGTTTTCGGAGTTGGGTTATGTAACACCTTACTGGCTGTATATACTGCTTATCAGTGGTTTCGTGCTGTTTATCACCTCTGGGAGATGGATTAAGGTTATCGCTTTGCTATACTGTGTAACACTGGCTTATGTTATGATAAAATTTTTGGTCATGAGATTGTACTCAGCATTGTCGTCATCGCTGTACTTCTGGAGCTATCTCTTGGAAACTATTAGTAACTACACTTTTTACCTCTTCTCCTCGGAGAACCAACTTACGGGGGAGACAACTTCCTTCACCTTCCCGTTCTCCTCCAGGCTGATGACAATAGCTCTTGAGGATTTTGAATATCCTTGGGATGTTCAAACCAGCATGTTCGTATTGCTATGTCTCCTGAATGCATTTCAGGCCTTGTTTAAGGTTAAACAACTATTTAAGAATACCACTGAGAGATCTGCCCCAAGGCTGGATAGTTATGAGTGGCAGGGTGTGTGGGACAGTATGGGCAAGTATCTAGGACAGTGGGCACCTCCAATGTTTTGGAACTTCACCCTGGAACAAGTGCATAATCCTGAAAAACTAGTAAAATATTTGGAAAAAGTATGCTGTCACCCTGGCAATTCCAGAGAGACACAGATCACTGCAACATGCTGGAGCCCGGCCCATGCCTACCGAGCCCTGTTCAACACTATTCAGAACCCTCGAGGGGAAAAGGAGGTCTCCACATCTGACAACAAAATGACAGGCACTGCGGCTGCTCCAACCCCCGCGACAGGCACTGCGGCTGAACCAGATGACCAACCCGTGCTGGTATCAGTTGCCCCTATACATAAGAAGAAATCTTGGAAGTGAAAGTCAGCTCGTTTAGAAAGGGATGATGGAAAAGCAGGGCCATCACGAGGAGCGGAGGAGGAAGAGGAAGAACTTGTAAGTGAGACGGAAACCACCCGATCCCTACCCCTGAATGAGTTGCGAGTTATGCGAAAAGATTTCAGCTGTCGTCCAGGTGAGCACATGGTCACCTGGCTGCTCTGATGCTGGGATAACGGAGCCAGTGGCCTGGAATTAGAGGGTAAGGAAGCCAAACAGCTGGGATCCCTTTCTAGGGAAGGGGGCATTGACAAAGYGATTGGRMAAGGGGCACAAGTCCTCAACCTCTGGAGGCGACTCCTGTCAGGCGTGAMGGAAAGGTATCCCTTCAAGGAAGATGTTATATATCACCCAGGCAAGTGGACCACTATGGAGAGAGGTATCCAGTACCTGAGAGAATTAGCTGTGCTGGAGGTGGTTTATAGTGACCTGGATGACAAGCGAGTATCCAAAGATCCAGATGAAGTCCAGTGCACGCGACCCATGTGGTGGAAGTTGGTACAGAGTGCACCAGCATTGTATGCCAACTCATTGGCAATACTGTCCTGGAAAGABGAAGAAGCACCAAYRGTRGAYGARGCAGTTGGCAARCTCCGGGAATACGAAGAAAGTATCTCTTCCTCCMTTGTCTCGGCTGTGCAGAAACTGTCYYGGGAGGTCCAGCAACTCAAAGAGGATATGTGCTACTCTCCACCTGTATGGACCAGTATCTCAGCTATTAGGAGTCAGTGTTCTTCTGCTCAAGAGAGAGGATATAGAAGGTACACATCCTGGGGCACCTAGTGGTTTTACCTGTGTGACGATGGAGAGGACATGAGGAAGTGGGATGGGAAACCTACCTCGACCCTAGAGGCACGGGTGTGTGAGTTGCAAGGGAAAACAATCACACAAGGGGGTTCTCCCAGGAAAATTGCTGCTCCAGTTTCCAGAAAACACCTGTCTCATGACAGTCCAGTTTCCAGTGAACAATTGCCCAGACAGAGTAGAAGGGCTGATCTCACTTCGGATTGCAATGAAGAAATTCTTGACTCGTATTCACAAGAAGTGAGTAACAAATACTATGACCAGAACTAGAGGGGCCCTGCCTCCAGCCAGGTGGAGGAAAGGGACAACCGGGTTTACTGGACTGTGTGGATTC
>JAYKAV010002308.1:967424-1095063 GCA_035582835.1 Phoebastria nigripes | reverse complement strand
GTAGATGAGGCGCTTAGGGACATGATTTAGTGGGCATGGTGGTGTTGGGTTGACGGTTGGACTTGATGATCTTAGAGGTCTTTTCCAACCTTAATGATTCTATGATTCTATGTCTGCTCCTGTGTCCAAAGACTATTTGCAGGGTCAAACGTAGAGGGGATAAGTTATTATCTTCTCGTTTATATTTCAGCTGGAAGCCTTGTGGTTATTGCTAATGTTAATCCAAGCCAGGTGTGCACTAGTGGTTCTGCTCATTTTCAGGCACCCCAGATGTGGTCCCACTCCAGACAGGGCAAATAACATTGCTCTGCAGTCATAAAAGTAGCCTCTGCAGCTGAGACACATGCGCAGGGAGTTACAGCTGGTGGAAATTTAGGTGAGCACTCTACTGTATAAATTTTCACTATCCTCAAGTATAAGTTACTTTAGACACGTAGTAATATCTGTAATTAAAATGCTCCCTTGAAGTAAATAATTAAATGAGGATTACAGTTATGAGCCACAAAGTGACACAGGTGACAGGCTTACCTTAAGGAGGACAATTAAACTGTAAATTAAAATTAAACTTCTCCATGAAATTAGAATATTATGTAAGGTAATTATCTACGAGTAATAGGTTAGATCTGTATACTGCATCAATAAATCCTTTCAGAGATCTCTAGAAAACAGATTTTCTACCCTGTTGTTTTGCATCTGTGTTTTTTAAAAATATTTCCTGATCCAAATGGGAACAAAAGCCCAAAGTACATTTTCAATGCTCTTTGGCAAAATTGATATTTTATGGGAAAAGTTTGGTTTAAGTAATATTTTTCCCTTAGTACACTTTTTTTTTTTTTTAATGTACTAGAGATATTGAACCCTGTGGGAGTGTTTGCTGCTAGAGAGATGCTTGTATGCCTGAGCAGGGCTTGGTTATAGAGCTGTTCAATGTTAGAAAGAGAAAGTGCCATCTTTACAGCTTCTCACTTGCTGCATGAGCAATAAACAATTCTTGTTATTGGCACATTTGTGCATGCTCAAAGATTATTTAGTACTAAATTACTTAATTCATTATTTTATATATTTTACATTTGAATTTCTTAAATTGTTCTTGTGACAGTTAAAAGACAAGCTTTGTTTTGTTCTGTTTTAAAAGAATAAATTTATTCTCCAGGTAAGAAGTGACCCTAGATCTTGGCAGACCCTAAATCAAGGAGCTATGAGCTATGCAAAATGTTCTTTAAATAGTACAAACATAATCCCCCCCCCCCCCCCCATATTTTTAATTTTTTTTACGCAGATCTATGTTGTAGAAAATACTAGTAGTAAACAAAATTCTGGGGAAAAAAATGGTGTTCTACTCCAAATTCAAAAGACCCTTTCTGAACAAAATGTGCTGATTTTTAGGAAAAAAAAGGCTTATTTTCCAAGAAAACTGTGTTTGAAAAACACTGTAAATTAATGCTTCAGCTAGAAATTAGAAAAATAGGATTTTTGTACCAAAATAGTGAATAGAATGAAGTATAAGTTAGCTTTAGACAAAGTGGATTTTTTAAAATAAATTTCAGGAGTTCTGTAAGCAGACTTAGGAGCTTTGAGCACCTCTAGTGTTAACTTCAGGGCCCCTTCTGGAGTTACAGAAGTTCTTGGCTTTGTCCAAGGGAGTAAGGCAGCATGCGTTATGGGGTGCAGTTAGGGCTACGGTTGTATGTTAATGGCAAGATTTAGGAAATCCTTACTTGGATTAATAGTCCTTCTTTATGTAAGTAGTTTGACTTAGTTCATCAAGTTATTTTTGTAAGTAAGAATGTTCTAAACATGTAAAGGATCTAGTCAGGATCTTAAGTCCTCAACAGGTTAGTGACACGTAACCTCATTATTCATGGTCATCGCAAAGGATGACCGAGCTGGGCAGTGCCTTCTTGGGAAGGATGTGCTGCTGTGGCTTGCTGGTATCTCAGCAGCTTTGCTGATGTTGTTTATCACAAACGTAGAGCTGTTTAGATAATTTTTTAGGATATGCTATGCTTGCATGGTATGGTTTTTTTAATTTAAAGTTTTATTAAAGTAAATAATCAGAAATTCTGAAATGATTAAAAAAATAAATTAGATTCTGATTAGAGTCATTTTATACCCTTTGATAATCTGACAATTTGAATCACACCAGCCTGCTAAATCAGAGCATCAAAACATCACAAAATATTTTTAATATTTTACTAGGTCCCTTTATGCTGTAATTTTAAATCTCTGCTTCTAATATTACATTTTACCCAATTTATTAAGACAACAAACAAGAAACTCATTTTGATAGCTTTGTTACTCTCAATTCAGAGAACAAGGAACAGATTTTTTTCATCTTTGAATGTACAATCTTAAAGCCTGGAACAATTTAAATTGCTTTTTAGATACTGTACTCTGTTTAGTAAAATATTTAGTGCTATTATGATAGTGTAAACCATTAGACTGCAATTACACTAACACAGCACAGAGACTAATAGTTCTGTTGGAACACAACAGTGATGCATGATTGCCCCATTAGGATCAGAAGTCTTGAAGCACTGAGGTTATTAAAAAAAATTAATCACTGTTACAGTCTTGATTTTGTTAGATTGTAATAAAAATATCTTATTTATGGATATAACTACTACTGTGTCAACCTCTTAAAGAAGTACTAAAAAAAAAATAATCCTAGTAAGGATTCTTTGGATTATGATTATAAGGTCTTTTGCTTTACTGTAGCTGCAGCTGGAAATCCAGAACTTCATCTGTACTTTCCTGAAGGTGTTATTCAGGCAGATTGTACTGAAGCGTGTTTTCAGGACTTAAATGGGGCTGGTTTTACAGGTATTTATGAGGGCAGAGTTTTAAAGGTTGCGAAAAATTTTAAGTCATATTGCTGTCTAAATATTCTTTTTCAAAAATACCCAAACGTACACCCAATATATTCACATAATTTTGAAGACAAGTATAGATGAAAGGTAGGAGGAAATATTTTCTTTTTTGCTACCTTGTTTAGCTTTTAAAGCATTTAATAAGAGAGTTTATATACACAGTCAAGTTTTCACAGCAACAGGGGAATAACAAGCATTTTGAAAATAAAAAGGAGACTGTAAATTTTTAAAAAATGGGATCAGGCACTTAGGAGCTGCATTAGCACTGGTAATAACATCTAACTAGTAAAAAAGAAAACTGATTTCATTTCAAATTGCTGGCATTCCTTTACATTTGTGCATGTGGGTGTCAATAGTGTATCTGCCTGTGCTTAATATAATCAGAGAAGAGACTGCAAAATGACTGAACTAGTCACCACTGAGCTAATTGCTGGGGAATAAAAACTGCAGGTATTTGAAGATAATCTTCTCTCCAACAATCTACATACTGAAAAATGAAGCAGAAAAAAATCACTCTCAGCTGACAAATTCATTTGAGAAACTAATTTAAAAGTTTAGAAAGAATTAACTTCTAAGGGTGGAAAGAAAGGCTGAGTTTTGGGCTGAAAATTATTTGTGTGTACTTCAAAAGTAGAATGAGAATGAGTTTTGTCTATGGTGACCCATGAGTGATCCTGGGCTTACCCTGGTTTTGCAGGGATGAATACGCAGCTAGCTGGGTGACCGGCTGGTGCAAGGGCTGAGCTGCCCTCCGTGCACCTGTGCTGCAGGAACGCACCTGTTGCAGCAGGGTTTGGAAAGAGATGAGAGAAGCAGAGATCAGAGGGAATGTGAAGAGTGAGAAAGATGGGCAAATTGAAAGAGTAAAGAGAAAGCAGGAAAAAGAGAGTATATGCGATACAAGCAGAAACAGTGATGTTCCTCTCCCTAAGTGATTCCTTGTTGTGAGTGGTGGATGAAGACAATTTTTAGACTTTTGACAGTTATTAGGTATAGTTAGACAGTATTGTCCATGGTAGATGGTTGCTCTTGTTTCTCTTAATTTGGTTGACTTGTCTTTCACATTCACAAGTAGTTTAGGTCAGTGAAAATAAACTTTAAACTTAGACTGATTAAATATTGTTTAACTTGCATTCTCTGAAATATGTCTAAAACACAGAATATGTCAACTGTCTGCATCTGCAATTAACCCCACACTTTAGTTTATGGTAAAATTATGTTTTTGATTAATACTGAATAGGGATTTAAAAATGTGTGTGCATAACTATTAAAACACTGTATTAGTGAGAAAGGGGTGCATTTTAATGCAGAATTAACAAATATGACTCAAGGGTAGGAGGTACTGCTTTAGAGAAATGATGCAATTTAAATAAGGCTCTTGAAAATAACACATTAAAATATCTTTAATGTTATAAATTCTTTGAATTGTGTCTGTTAGCTTGATAGCAGTGTGTTAGAAGTTAGTTTGTATGAGCTATGGTACAGAAGTGACCTGGACCCTATTTAAGGGTGCTCTGCCATGGAAGGATTTTTGAAGTAATGCAGAAACGAGCATGAACCTCTGACATTCACGGTCACATCACAGTCCCTGGATTTGGACCAGCAGCTGGCCACATCCACCAAGCACCTGTGAGCTTGGGACTCTGCTGACTGCCATAGAGGACAGCCCTACAGCTGTTCATCTGCTCCAGTAACACCAGTTTCTTAATGCCTGCAGAGTGCAGGATTCTTGATTCTGGTTCTGCAGATCGTGTGAGGCCAGGAAAAAAAATGTAATTGGAAATATGGGAATGGCAGTATTGAAGGAACCTACTTCAAAGAGCTGGAAAAGCTTCAGTCTCTTCCTCCGCAAATTCTATTTAAAGAATTCCAGGCAGAGTACATCAGCATACACAACACAGACTTGTGATGTTTTCTGTGTGTTTTAGAGACAAGTTGGATGTTATCTTCCCCCTTATTTGGGATGCTTTCTAACAAGACTTACCTGCACTTGTGCAATTGTCTCTTATCTAGATAATCTGGAAGAACTGCTATATAAAATGAAACAACAAAAGTGCTGTATAAAATACTTCAAGTTGTGTATTAGCAAATGATTGTAAAAAAGTCTGGTCCAGCCTTTTAGGGTAAATCTGGTTCCTCCCCTGTACCATATAGAAGCACTGATAACAACTTTATTATAAGTGAAACTTGGAGTGAATTTGTACTTTGGCAGGTGGCTCTAGCTGTCTGTGCCTCGGCTTTGCCTGCATCCTCTGGCTGTTGTCCACAGTGGCTGTTGCTGGGTTTTGAAGCTCTTTTCTTAACTGGTCTGTTAGGTTTTGCTGTTTAAAACGATCTCTGGCTTTGAATACTGTAGCTTTCTGAAGCTTGATCTTTTGTGGCACTCTTGCAGGTTTTTTTTGCCTGGTTTTCTATGGAATGAGGTGGATGCGGCAAGCCTGTTTGTCCGGTGCTTGTGTCTCCAGGGCACTCTCTCTAACTGTTGAATGCGTTGCTGCATTTCAACCACATTTGATGATGTGGGACAGAGCTTCAAAGACACTAAGTTTCTTGGAGTACAGCTACATAAATACTGCATAACTGCTCACCTTTAACTGAAAGTTAGGGAGATGTTACACAAGCCCAACAGGGAAATCTTTAAGACACCAGAAAAACTCAGAGGAGATGAGAAGCTGTAGGCAGCCCAGCTGTTAGTGGTGCTGCTGAGGAGCCACTGGCTGCCTCCATGCTGCTGGTGCTTGCCCTCGGCTGGGCTGCAGGTCAGGCTGGTGCCCCTGACCTGCCTCCGCCGTGCTGCTGCGGCCTTGTGCATCATCTGCGCTGTGGCCGTGTCTCAGGCAGGGGTTAGTGCCCACCCTGTGCATCCTTCCCAAATGCAGCTGGGGAGATGGCACTCGCTGCTCTGGGGCGCGCACTGGCCCGGCCTTAGGGCCACACAGGGTCTGGAAACTTCTCATTTATCTGACGCACCTCTGTGCTCCTGTCCGTACGTGTGGTATTCTTCCTAGGCTGTGCACCATACATCTACCTCCCGTGTCCCTGGGGTACCCCCATGTGCTTTGCTGGTGTCTTGTACTAGCAGAGCTAATCTTAGCACTGTCTGTCTTGATTCCAGTTTAATGCAGTTAGTTAGGATTTTTAAGTACTTTGACTTGTTTTTTCTCAAATACCAGCTGTCAGAAGCACACATAGGTCTCATGAAACAGGTGCAGGTTTTGAACTGATTTAAATGAAGAAGGGAGAGACATTTGGTAAATATTAATTGGCAGGCACTCTGAGTAAGGACAGCAGACAAAATGGAAAAAACATGAATTTGGGAGTGCCTCACAAATGGGATTTCTTTTCTTTTTTTTTTTTTTTTTTTTTTTTTTTTTTTTTTTTTAGAAAAAGGAAAGGGGATGCAGATATAATTTGATTCTGTTTCTGTGGAGCCCTTCATGAGGCTGTATCCCTTTGACTCATTAAGTGGACAGGAGCATTTGTTAACTAATTGTGTGGCACCTCACAGTCATTATCTTTTTTATCAGTGTTGTTCTCATTTTTGATTCCTTCTACGTATTCTAATATTTGAAAGAAGTAGTAAAAATGCTAAAACAGGAAATAAACGTGGAGATTTTTTTTCTCCAAGTAACATACATTGCACAAAGCTTACCTGAGAAGTATTGAATATGAAGTAGATACAGGAGTCCCAGACTATTTTAAATGCTACCTTGGTTTTATGACAACTATATTACAGTTTCCCAACCTATGGACCTACCCTACAAGAAATACTTGTAGATGAAATTTCATTGACGGAGGTAAAGTAAGGAAAATGTCCCTTTATTCTCTGATGATGCTGAAGTCTAAAAAAAATATTATTGCCTGCATGAACAAACAGAAAAAATGTTATTTATACTACCTGGTACATTATTACACTTTTTTCAGCGTGATGTTTGTTTATTACTGACTGAAATAGGAACTTTGACATTGGAAAGAAGAACTCTTTGTGTTCAGACAGCAAGAAGGATACGGATTGCATCAGCCTTTTTCCCCCTTGTGACTTTTCTTCATTTGCAGACTAAATCCTCCGGTATTTGTGTGCTCAGAGTTTCACATGGAGCACTTCAACACAATATGCCTGCTTTGCAGAGTGGGACAAACGGCACACTTTTAACAAGTGTCCTTGAGGCAGAGAACAACAGGAAGGCACGTTGCCGTGCATCCTCCTTTGTTTATGCAGATGGAGCGCAAGGTAACCCGCACTGGGGTCTGCCGTGGGAGAAGACGCAGCGGTGTCACAGAGCTCTGAAAGTTCAATAAAAACAATGAAAGACGTGAAGCTTCTCTGTATCTGTTCTGCATAATGGTGACTCTGGTTTTTACAGTACTTGGACGCTCAGTCATCCTGGGATTTAGCGAAGGACATGGAAAACAAGTGCATTTGCTGTACTTACTTCCTGCTGATAGTCTGGAAATGGAGCAAGTCAGAGAGAAATGTAGCTTTTTGGATCATTAAAAATCCATTTTCATTAAAAGCCAAGTATTGCAGTGACATACTTATTTATACATTCATCCCCTGTCTGTCTATGCCTTACAGAGAGAGTGAAAAGAGAGCCTTTTCATAACAGTTTTAAAGCCTAAAAGAAAGAAAAGCATTTTATTTACCTTGAATTACTTACATGGCATACTTGTTCATTTTTTTCACACCATATTGGATGGCAATTACTCTGCATTCTTTCTTTACCACCAGTTCCTTTTGTCCTATGTATCTATCATTTGTTTTTATCTATATCTTCCACCTATCCATCTATTTCCTCTTTGTGCTTAGAGTTGGTTGCAAATTATATTTGTGATGCAGGGAGCTTTCAATCTGACTGTCTTGATATTATTTTATGCAACCGTGACTACTGTAAAAATTGGCTTTACTGCCTCTTTTGTGTTATTGATTCAAGCCCATTTCAGAATTAACTTGTTTGGAATGATCTGGCAATGTTTTGTGCCCCAGGTTCTCTCAGGAAAAATTCATATCTCATAACTAAATGCAATGAAATGTTCAAATATATCTAAACACAGTTATATTTTGAATTTAGATGAAAACCTTATGGAGTCAATCAAATATACAAGGCATGTGTAAGTTTTAGTTCTAGGCTTACAAGTACTGTATTGCAGAAAAAAAAATATTCAGAGACCAACTTTTTCCTAGAGGTCTGTCCCTTATGTATGCTTTATGAAATGCCTAATCACATCATTCATGTGAATTGGATGGACATAATTTTGACATTTTGACTGCAGGACTGTATCTGTAATTTGAGATTATTGCCTTAATTCATTTAGGGATTCTGTCTTTCAAATCTTAGTGTTACATTTGTCCTCATGGTTAGCTAGATATATTTGTGTGCTGACTGTCAGTGGAAAGTGATCTACAAAAATAAATATTCCCTCGTTAATGGCTTGCCTGGTCGATTTTGAACTTTCTGTTACAAATGGAGAAAATTAAATGCTAGTATAAACAGGGAAATTTATAATATGAGTTAATTGTAATGTTAAAATGCCCAGGTGTTAGAAATTGTTCAGTGACATCAGATCCCAGTCCCAAATATCTTTAACTGACCCATAAAACCAGTTGTACCCTGAAAAGCTCATCTCTGATTAGAATTTTTTTTCAAGTATTCAAAAATGTGAAGTACACTTTGAATGACCCAATAATTTTAGCCTTTCTATTTTACAACCATCCAGACTCCTCCGTCCAGATGCCCACCATGAAGACATCATCTCCTGAATTGCAGATTTCAGGTATGGGACCGTGCCTTGGGCTGGTGACAGAGGCCAGAGAGCCTACTGGCACCTGCGCAGCCCTCACCCATCTCTCTGCTGCTGCTCGCTGCCCCGGGCCCCCAAGGGTGGCCCAGGCTACACTTCACTCCGGGAGTGGATCAGGTTTTTTTGGCTGGTAGAAAAAAGCTGTATGCCAGCTACCCTTTAAAATGTTTTGGCAGCCATGGATCTGGAATACAAATTCTTCCTTTTTGTTTCCCTTCATAGTTTTTTTCCTGACTGGTCTCCCTTAGTTCTTTACTAATCTTTTTATTGTCTTTCAGAGTACAGAGCCTTTCTTGAGTGTGTATATTAAACGTGTGGAGAGGAAAAAGCTACCCAGCATGAGTACAAAACAGATGCATGTATATACTGAGACGAGTGCATTATGGATAAAGAACTATTATCATTCTTCCCACATTCGTGTTTCCATCTACTTATGAGATATATACGTGTGCCTTGTTAGCAATGATGTTATAATGCAAAAGCTAAAGTTTTCATATCGGAGGAAACATATATTGTTAAATGAGCTGAGAACATTCTCCCAAGGGTTAGCATTTCTCTTGTACGTGTGAAATCCTACTGAAATAAATGGCCCTATTATTTTAATTGGATCTTTTGGTATTAGAACATCTTTCTTTGTACTGCAGTAAAGAACCTTCTTTTTCTTCCTTCCCTGAAAATGTGAAATGAACAAACACAGGCGATGCATTAAAACATTTATGACTTCAGTGGTAGACTATACATATAATCCATAGATGCACATACACATATATAAATTAAATTCATATTTTATGATATATTCCTCCATTCTCTCTGAAAATATACAAATAGGGTTTCTACTTTTAAAATGGTATATTAAAATTTTGCCTTGTCCTTTTGACTGATACCTTGTTTACAATACTAATAATGATCAAGGCACTTAAAAAAAAAAGGTACTGTTCTTTAAACAGAACACAGTAGAAATTTTTCAGAAAGGATTGTATCTGTTTAATAAATGAATTAATACATGGGCTCTAACATTCCTAACAGTTGCGGATAGACTTCAGTTCTTCAAATACTTGGATTATGTGCTTAATTTGCTTCTATGAGTGAGGGATTATACAATATAATAGATTAAATTTCTATGGACCATTCTAATCTGTTTTGTAGAAGATCACAGGAGCAAGTGAGGAACTCTGTTTATCACGTTGTGATCAAAAGCACAATAGAGTAGAAAATTTCCTGTGAACATAGGTTTGAAAACTAATTTGTTGGTATGTTTGTTTCCTCTCTTTTCTGCAGCTGTTCAATTACGAACTGTTACTGCTGGTCAGAAAACCAAATATCTATTCTCTAGGGTAGCTACATTGTACTCTAATGTTTGAAGATTTGGTTTCTTTTATAATTGGAATGAAATATTGATTTTTAAAGGAATTCTCCCACTCCTCCATCTGAACACTAGCTGAACATGCTCGTGTATGCATGCACTGTGTGTTTAATTTAACATATGGATACAGTAATGATATAAACCTGAAAACAAAATTAATTGCAATTACAGAGGCAAAACAATTTTTTATCATACAGAAAAGATCAAGGAATGATTTGCTATGAGCAAAATGAGAAAGTTACATGGTTAAAGTTTATTGGATTTTCTTGTTTGCTTTTTACCAGGTCTGTTTAATTTTTATAAGGATAAATAAGCTTTGAGGGGGAAAATGCTTGTAGACCAATTAGTTACCAAAACCTGGATAACAGCCCTTTTAGAAGTCACCAAATATTGCTGTTCAGCGCTCCACTGAGGGAGGATCCTGTGGCCATGCGTGGGACGAGGACCGCTTGGCTCAGCTTTGGCAGCTGTAATGCGGGATGGGGGTCTTTGCAGGCACCAACCGCTCCCACAAGCTGCTTGCGGAGCAATGCTGGCTTCAGTTACTATCATCGCATGCATGTGTAACTGAATATCTACTGGTCATATGTTTATTACCTAGGAGAAGAAAATACAGCTGCAATGACAAGCACTGAATTGTCTTGTTTTGGGTGTTTCTCCCCTCAGTGGAAATGATGGATTTTGTTTTTCTTCTCTTCATACAGAACGATCTGCTATTTTGAACAAATTAATGAGATAACTTGCTACTTACAAACAAAGTAGGTCAGAATTGCTCTAGCGTAAATTGCAGTAGCTCTCTGGGAATTAGTGCTGCTTTCCCCATTTGCTTCACTGACAACCTGTTTCAGTGCGTGCAAACCTCCTGTTGGGTGCTGCTCTTGCTGGGTGTTGAGGGCTGCCCAGCTTGAGCCCACTGCTGCGGGGCCATGCTGCCAAAGCATGGGGTGCCTCGCGGTACCTAAACCTTGGCACAGTGCGTTGGTGCAAATGGTGTCTTGCAGCTGTTTCCATAACAACACGCTTGTTAGAAAATAAATATTTGCTCCACTTTCACAATTGCCGTTTTGCTAAGAATTAATTGATATTAATGTTTTTTCCCCCTCTTTGTGTTTGAGAGCATTTTAGAAATAACCCAGAAGTGTTTATGGGACAATGCAGCACCTGAGACCGTTGCAGCTGGCTGTGCCCTACCGTGGATTTGGGCTGGTGAGGAGCAGGAGCTAGTAAAAAGCTCTCTGGTTTTGGTTAAAAGGCGGATCAGATCCTGGTCTGCTCTGTAGAGCAGTCTGGGGAACAGCCCGGTTGATGGGTCTGGGAGCAGCGACCAGTACAGCTGGCAGGAGAGCGGGGCAGGAGGCGGCTGTGGGATGGGCACAGCTTCAGATGGCCCTTCGCTGAAATCCTCTGCCACCAAACCTGGCTCTCAGGTGTCCTCCAAACTCTTACTGCCACCTCAAATAGCATAGTGACCCATGTCAATCCTCACAAGTTAAATCCCAAGAGTGG
Organism: Phoebastria nigripes; assembly: GCA_035582835.1. Lineage (NCBI taxonomy): Eukaryota > Metazoa > Chordata > Aves > Procellariiformes > Diomedeidae > Phoebastria > Phoebastria nigripes. The sequence goes on along the minus strand of JAYKAV010002308.1, from coordinate 1,083,525 downwards.
GAAATGTACTGTAGTAGTCCTGTAACAGTGAGCATACACTTGGCTATATTTTTGTAATTTTGGGCTATTTTGGAATGGATAATCATGGATAAATGTGTAAAGATGGTTTTTTCTTAATATTTCTTACAGTACCTGCTCATCTAAGTATTTAAAGACTGAACTTTGATTTTTAAGAAATCAATTACTTCAAAATTCCTGGAATTCAACCAGTAGTACATCGTTCAGGTTTATGAATCTTTTTGGAGTATATGTGATTAGTTTTTTGATAGAGGAAAGTTTTCTTGTGGGAGGAAACTTTTGGCTACTTGCTACTGGTTTTCTATCTGAGGTGTAAGCCTGTGTAGACTTGTAGAAAGCAGGCCAGAAGTTCAGCCATGGCAGCATTAGCAACTGTGGCAACTTCTGTCACGCAGCGTATTATTAGCTCAGCCATATTTTCTTATCTTGATCTATTCTGCTAGCAAGACACACTGATATCACTCAAAACCAGAATGTGTTTTCCTGCTCTGTTTGGATTCTTTTATATTGTGCCCACCAGTATGGTATCTGTGTTGCATAAACACCATGACTAGCATCTGTCATTTGTCATAAGTGAAACTGATGTTTGCCACCAATGTAAATAAGGGATCAAGCACAGCACAACTACCAACACGAGACCTTTTGACAGAGCTGAGTGCTGTTGCAGTTGTTATTGCATCCCATTCAAAGCAGGGATTACTGAAGTGTTTGAGTCCTTGTTTAACCATGGTTCATCTTTCAGCATTATGAAAAGTCTTTTATCTATCATCTGTTAATCCAGAGTGACGTAGTACTAGAGCAAAACTTCAGCCTTAAGAGACTAGGAATCGTTGAGCTGACCATTGCTGCTAGACAGGCAGTAGTATTTGGCCACTGGTTTGAGGGAAGAAAACTGTGTAAACTGAAGAAAGAATTAGAGACAGATAAAAAATAAGTCCATTTTAAAGAAGTGAGGCTTTACAGTCTACGTGTGTTTACATTGAATAGGTGATTTATGTAAAGATCAAAGGAAAATGTCTTCGTCTTTGGGAGTCACGTTCATACTGTGCAAATACTTTCTGAAGATGGTCTGAGACATTCTTGTAATTTGATATACACAATGAGCTAAGTGAATACTGACCAACTGAGGAAGGTGAATGAAAAGGGCACAGATCAATTTGATAATGATTAATTTGCTTAATGGCAGTCTGGTGCTTTTAAATTTGTTCATAGAGAATTTTTCAATTACATTAGGATTGCTACAAGAACTAGGATTAGAGAAAAGGTATTTGAATTAATAAACTGCCTAACAGGCATCAGGGCCATCTTTTGCTCTTGTTTCTGCGTATCTGATGTTTTATATAGGCTAAGCCTGTAACAAACTTAAAAACTGTGCTTGATCCAGGGGATTTTTTTTGTTCGTGGTTAGAACAAGCCTGAACAATGCTATACAATTAGACTGGTAAATCAGTATGTTGATATAATATTGTGGGATGATATAATATTAACCTTGCTAGAACCTAAATATGGCTTCTTTAGCACACAGTGGCTCTATCAAGTGAACAAAGAAGTTCTTTATTAAGTAATTAGCCTGCGATTTGTATTATTGCTAGTCTAACCACTAGAGAGAGACAAGACCACATACCTAAGCTGGTACACGGTGTTGAATATTGACTTCAATATTGATGTAGTTGGAGGTTGGATTTTTTGTGGCCTTTTTTTATATTTGTGTTTTAATCTAACAAATTAGGAAGAAAAGAATGTTTATATCCTTTTAGGACTTTTTATGAACATGAGGCATGGAGTCCAATGGGAGTATCAATAAAGAGTGATGAGTGCCAGATGGGCAACAGAATAGTGATGGGAGCTGAAAGGCAGTACAACTTACTTTGCAAAATGAAGTGGACATAAGGGGAGTAATGAATTCTTGTGGTAAAGTGTTTGAGTTTTGAGACTACATTTAAAATCTGTCCTGCAAATATGCTCCTTCCAAAAAGTCTTTGAAAAATGACTAATGTTATATTCCTAGACCAGTTGCAGACATCATACTCTCTCTTTGGTCTTTACATGTATCCATGCCGGATTTTTCCTTAGGACAGAATCTGTGTCTTTTTCTGTATCTGCTTTTTGATGGAGTATGCTGAAAGGTCACATTATGAATAGCGTAGGGACCAGATAAAGTCACAACAGGAGGAAAGAGGTATTACAGTAGGGTGTGGATTGAATCAAGTCACACAGTGCACGGACAAAGAAAATAAGCCCTAAAACATAGGAGCATAATCTTGAGGAAGGACCCCTTTGGGTTATTACATCCAGCTGCACCCGGTTCACACAGTGACTCAGGCTGGGAGAGCCAGGGGAGCCTCTGCCCCGCTCCCCTGTGAGCCCTAAAGTGTGCACCTTCAGCATATCTGGGCCCCACCATGTGCATTGCTAGTGATGTGGAGGTATCTTGAAATCCTCACAGTGAGTCTGAAGAATTTCAGCTGGTTAAAGGCCACCTGCTTGAAGAGGGGCTGGAGGAACACCCAGGGGAACCACTGGAGCCACAGGTATTGTAAATACTGGGAGTCTGAACAGGGGCCAGGCATCGAGGTCTCTCAAGGCTGCACAGCTGTGTTTAAGTTCTCCTGGGGAGCACGGGGACTCGCTGCCCATCTGCTGGTATAGCCAAGAGTACCTTGCAGTATGCAAGTACACCCTGCAGGACACAGCCAGGCCAGTCCTGCAGGAGCCGCTTGCAGGAGGAGAGCTTATGCGAGTTGGCTGTGTCGGGCATCACCTGGCTCTGGCCAGGCAAAAATCCATCATTTTCTGCCAGTTTAGGGACCAGGAGCTCAGAGGATGGAGAAAGGCACACAGCGGTTAGGTATCCACCCTGGCAGAGCACGTAATGGGCAGCAGGACAGCTGAGACCCGCCTTACCGAAAAATGAAATGCAAGGAGGGATTGCAGCCCTGTGGGTATGTACAATCTGCATCTCAAGCAGTGACTGTGAGACTTATAAACCAAGTCCTGCTGTTGTCAAAGTAGCTTAAATATTGGGCTAGGTGAATTGATGAGTCAATGTTTAAAAGAGAAATTGTTGAAACTTTTCTGTAAAGCACACAAGGCTGGCTTGCCTTCTTTCTTCAACAGTGATGCACATCTGAATTGTCTTGTTAGGGAATATCTAGTCTGAATGTTATCCTTTCAGAGGCTCTTTATTTGGCTTCTGATTTTTAGTTCTGTCTACTTGTTTATTGAATTTTGTTATTCTTTTCGTCTAATACCTGGCTTGGTGACATTGGTAAGGAAAAGTAGGGGAGACAGAAAATGAGGTTGCTTTGGCATGTATAAAGTGACCTAGAGAGGCAAATTTTGGGGACTTATCTTTCTGAAATACCGCTTAAATATCCCATATCTCACAGTGAGAGCTTTGCTCTTGGCTTAAAAGGGAACAGGGCAGATTCCTAAGTGAAGGGCTTCGACTAAGCCAAACTGTTCACGGTTCTCCATAAACCGCTGCAGAAAAGGTGGGACCTCTGCTCTCCCAGGCCTTCCCTGTGCCGACAGCTGACAGCAGCTTTCTGTATTTTCACTGAAATTCATGGGTGGAAAAAATTCTGCATGTGGCAGGCAGCTGAGAGGGCTGTGGAGAAACGTGAGGGAGGCTGCTTCTTCAGGAGAGCAGGAAACCTGTCTCTGCTCTGCCTGGGACGCCATGGGCTGCCAGCGCTGCTGCTGCCAAAGCGTAATGGCAGTGCAGGGGAGGTGGTTTCACTTTCTGTGGAAATAGATAAATAAATGGTGTACTTATYTGAATTTTTTTTAGCAGTACATTGGCTGTATAAATGTGTGTTAGAGCTATATAGTCCATTCATTTTCCCTTACTGCAAGTATGCTTTGGAAAATTAATAGAGAGTAAGTAAAACAGCGGCTCCCAGCAAAAAGATTAAAAGAAACAAAGAGCATCCTTTAAAGCAAAACATTAATGCTAATAGTATTTGAAATATGCATTAGATGAATTTACATATTTATGTAATGTGAAAAACAAATTTTTTTTTGTGATTTCTTCTTTTGGGTCTACTTTTGTTTGGTTTACTTTCCTTTTAACTTTCAAAACAATAGTTACCCACTTTCAAATGGGGGTCCCTAAACACTGCTAGATTTGGGGGTGTCCAAGCTTACTTCAGAACATGGAATTTCTGTTCACTTTTGCTGATTCAAATTTCTGAATCCAGGATTCTTGGTCTTCTACTTTGAAATCTCCTCTTAAATTCAAGACCTCTGTGAAATAATTCCCTTTTTATGCCCAGAATTTGTGCTTAGAAGCACAACCCAACCTATCACAGACATAGTTAAGACAATAATTTAAGTTTTTAATGGGCCAGACTTCCCCCCCTGCCCCAAGCAGAAGGATGCTAGTAGCAGGCTTGTATTTTATATGATACACACATGACCTGTTTTTAACTTGAAAGTGCCCACTTACAAAAATCCTGTATCTTATTCACTAGTGATTTTGTTCCATTGTACAGTGTCATTTTCCCCTTTCTTCCTTCTTTCCAACCCCTTTTCCCCTCTTCCTCTTCTTCCTTTTCTTTGTTCTGCACCCTTTTTATATTTTGTATAGATTTCCCTCCCCTCTGACATTTTTACCATTTTAAAGCATAAAATAGGGCCTCTCTTCTCTTTCGGCAGCTGTGATCCCATCCCCTGCTGTACCAAATTGACACTTCTGCAAGCAGCAGCAGCTCTAGTCAGTCACTCGAAGGCTGCTGCTTTCCCAAGTGTTGATTTAGTGCAGCAGGGGATGATGTACCAGCTGTAAACCTCAGACAAAAAAAAAAAAAACACAAACCCCCCCAAAACCACAAAACCAACAAAAAAACCAACCAACCAACCAAAAAAACCCCCAAACCAAAACAAACCAGCAACACAAACAAAAAAACCCCCAAAACAAAACCAAAAAACCCCACCAAAACGCACAACCCCTATGAAAAGTCTTATAAGAAGAGGAAAAAATAAAGGGGAGTGGGGAGAAAAGGTGGGAAGGAGAGGAGGGTAGGAAGGGGCCAGGCGGTGGGAGGAAAGGGAGCAGAGGTCCCTGTGGGGCAGCGGGGTACCCAGCTGCCCAAGGGCCAGTGGGATGGGTGGGAGAGCGGCCCATGAGCAAATGCTTCTCCTCCTCCTCCTCCTCCCCACTCTTGCTGCTTACAAGAAACTCGTGTGACTTGACAGGGCAGAGCAACGCCGCCTCAGCACGCTGAGGTTTTGTGTTTCTACCAAACTGGAGAGTTATTTTGGGACAAAATCCTGGTGGCAGGGTGCGGAGGATTTAAAAGATGACTAAGGGAGTGAGGGGCAGCTGTGCTCTGGAGTTACTTAATCTTTGCAGATGCAACTTTTGGGCAACAAGATATTTGATATTTTCATTCTTAAGTTATACATTGTATGGTCCATGGGTGTACAGGCTGTATTTCTCAGAAATATACAAATAGCACGTTGTTATTTAAAACACATAAATGGAGAGTTCCTTCTAAACCAGCCCTGATTTACCCTCAGTAATGTTTCTAGAGGAAATAATTTTCAACTTATTGGTGTCAAAGTATTTAATAAGAAGTTGTATTTCTGCTGTAGAACTAATAGGATTCCTTAAAGCTTTTGATGGGCTAACATTTTCTAATGCAGTCTCCAAGTGCTCGGAGTAATGTCTGTTCATCCCTATTGATTTATTCTTGTTAAGTTCCTCAGGTATCTTCATAAGGGAAGCAAAGCCCTGGCTTTCCATTCACTCACGGGTTGTGTGGCAGGTGCCAGTAATGTCCGCTCAGGGACCATGTCCACAGAGATGCCAGCATGGCCACGGCGATGTGCTGATGTAGCACATCCGGATGGCACAAGGTCTGTGCCCTCCGCCAGTGCTGCTGGGCAGCATCGGGCTGCACACTGATGGCTTCACTGCAGTGGGAATCTACCCTCCCACGCAGGACAGCAGCTGCAGTGAATGGTGCAGGCTCATCCAGCCTTCCTTAATGCCTTGCTGCTGCACAGAAGGCCAACCCTACTGAAGGGGCTCAAGCTGCTGGATTGAGAGAGGCTCTCACCACACCTCTTATATCTGTTGCTGTTGGAGGAGCCCTTCAGCAGTCACCAAAAAAAAGAGAAACAACCCTTTTTGATCCAAAATGGAATGGTCCTGAAGTTTTGTTTTGGCAAGAAAAAGTTGAAAATAAATTACTGTAGGTTATATTTACTGATTACTTTTTTAAAAATTTTCGTTCTCAGCCACTGACGCAGCAAATCAATTATTTCCATGCCCTAATATTTAATATCCATCAGTGATCTGGAGCAGTGAATGAGATACACTATGCACTAAAAATTAATATTGGTAGTGCAGAAACATATGATGAGACAGGATGATTTCAAGATGGACATGCAGAACATAATTCAGAGTATACTTCCCAAAGTAAGTTCAGCATCTTTTTTTATTGTGTACCAGTCAACATGACAGACTGCAATATTCATTAACACTGTTCACAGTGTCAGGTGGGTTAAACTAAATAGGAATTAGTGCAGGAAGATGGGTGGTTTCGACCAGTGATCAAAATAGTAGCTCTAAACTAACATAGCCTGTCCTTGTCAGTGGAGACTTGAAAGGTACTAATACATGTGTAACAAGCATTATTGTTGGTTAAATTTGATTACACGTGACACTTGCCAGGTTTGTGTTGAGAGTGTGGAAATTTTCAAAGACTCTTGGGAAGCCCTTTTCTTAAAAGTTTATTTCACAACATTGGTTTGGGTTGTCTTTAAATTAATGGGAAATAAGGACATACTTAACRTTACGCAAGTACTTGAAAACTGGTGGATTGAGGTCATATTTGGCAGGTCTTGGGAAAAATTTCCATTGTCTGAAAAGCATCTGTTTTTCAGCATTTAAAGAGATGCTTTGTAATAGGTTTTCACAATGATCACCTTTGTAATCTTGTTGTTCATCATATTAATTGAAGAAGCTCCTTTCTGATAACTTTTGGCTGTTCAGGATGTGTTCCCAAAGCATCAAAAGGCTGAAGAAACTTAGAAAGAGAAAAGACGTAATAGATAATTCAGTCCATTTTTCTGCCAATGTAGGATTATTTCATAGACAACATTTTTTAGTGTTAAGTCAACTTTAGTTTTTAAAATCCCAAGTGAAAGCTTCCATATCTCTCCTTGGGAGACTATTTCACAGGCTAATACATCTCGCTGTCAGGAAGATTTTCCCGATACTCTATTGAGCTTAAGCTTTTTCTTTCCATTATTTCTAGTTATATCCCTTTCCCTTGATGGCTTTACACACTTCAAATATTTACAGATTATTATATTTTTCCCTTAAGAAGTTGTTCTTGAAACTTTCTTCAGTTTATCAATATCTTTTTGGTTTTGAAAAACTCACTTAAGACCTTCTAGGCTAAGAACTACATTTACTATCAAACCATACTACAGTCAGATGCTCACCACAGCATTTTCTTCAGGTCCTTTTTCTCAGAGTCCAACAAACTTAAGAGATTCTAGCTAAGAGAAATCTGATAAGTAGAATATTTTCATCAGTGATTTGAGAAACATCCCTTTGCTTTCTTTCTGCTTCTCTATGCACAGTTSTTCTGGCCATTGTTAATGAGGACCCCCGGCTGCTACTTGGTTCTTAATCTCCCACCTCTTGGTGCTCTGCTCCACAGAAAGCCTGCATCCTTCTTAGTCTTTGTACTTCTGCAAAGCTCACACACAATCCACTTCATTYTTGTTAAGTGCAACTGCTGTGGTCAGGACTCAGGATATTTCCAGGGAAACAGAAGGCAAGAGAAGGAGGGTGATGCTCTACTCTAGACCAAGGTCTGGTTTGGAAGTCCTGGGTTGAATTTTAGCTCCTTATTTAAGAGAAACTAAAATATGTCCATGGAGGCAAATGCAGAGAGCTGTAACAAGTTCTCAGGTAGACTTACTAGCGTGGACCTGTCCCGTGTTTGTGTAGTTCAGGGTTGCAGAAGGGGGCCCAGCCAGTGCCAGCTCTGAGCGCAGGCAAGCCGGTGCATTACTGGCACTGAGACACAGGCTCTGCGCATCCTTCCCCTGCTGCAGAAGGGAAGCAGTAGCAGTCTCCTGCTGTATGCTGATGGATACTGGTGCTATATGTACAATCTACTGTAGGCAGCTGGAAAAATTTGCTTTCTTTTTAATGCAATGTAGATTATTATTAGTGATGAGTGTTAGTCCTGGCTTGCAGAAATGGGAAAGAAATCAAAACGGCTTACATGGTATTCAACTGTCATTTCCAGCTTGGTTTTCTAAGGAAACGCTGTCTGTCTGTCAACATTCTCTAATTACTTTTAAACACAATGGACATTTTCACAACTAAGTCTAGTGGTGGTAGAGGTCCCAAAGATACCGTCATCCCACAATGGCCCTGTGCGGTGGCTTTGAAATCAGCCAGGGCACTTTTGGGTGTCCTGGCTGGCAAGCATGGTGTGCATCACAGCTGGGTGGCACTGGAGCAGCCCAGGAAGGTTTTGGAGAGGCAGTGTGGGGAAGGAGGGCATGGTAGGGAGTTTGGGCACTTGTGGGTGAGTCTCAAGGCAGAAAGTAGTGTTTTTCTGCTCAAAGAACTTAAGCCTTTCCTGGGGGTTTTTCAGACCGTTAGGCACCCAGCATTTGCCTAATTGTTCTCCCAGAATCAATAGTTAAACTCACATTGATTTCTGCTGACATGCAATCCTTAGGATCCCAGCTGTATTGCTGAACTTGAGATCTCCACATTTCACAGAGGCTTACCTGCCACAGCCATCTGCCACCTTCTGAAGTTTTGAGCACAGTTTCCCTGAGAAGCATGCAGGGTGGAAACACCACTCCAGGTGCCCTCGTAGCCTTTGTAGGTGCTACTACCTACCAGGCTGCTGTTTCCCCATCTGTTTCATAGGGAAAGCCTGTGCGTCATGTGCTTATTCCCAGGTCTGCATCTCTCAGAATGGCAGCTTTCTGCTATCCTCTTCCTTTTGACTATTCCAAAGCATTTTCCCTAGATCTTTTAGCTGATATTTGCCTAAGAGAATTTTTATTTTATTCCTTTTTGTGTGTCTAATTTCTAAACACTGCTATGCATACTTTCTGCTTTACTTATGCTTGCAATATTTTCCAGATTCACATCTTCCACAGCTCTTGACAATGAGATTTACTGCCTAATACAGACAATTCAGTGCCTTTATTTCTATATTTAATCTTAAAGAGATTACTTTCAACTATATTTCTAAAACAGGTATAAAGAACATTTACTTAGCAAGTTTCCCTTAGCTTCTTTTCATTGAGAAATGGAATAAAAAAAGTAATGATATTGCACTTCTGACTACTCCGCTTGACTGATTCACAGGGTATTTGCTCTTAACATGCTGTAAGAGTTAAAAAAAAAAAAAGTGTCAAACTTTTTTTGGCACCCAGCTACAGTAGATCCTGTTAGAAGAAACATATGGCCTCACGCTAACAGTGTTAAAGCATTGCTAAAGTATTGCATGCATGACATTGACAAATTTCCTCCAGGCTTTTTGTTTTCTGTGCTATTAAGCATTCAAAGTCCAGTATTTCATTACCACTGATGATACGGAGAGCCTTATTGACATTCTATCCATCTGTTCATAACATGCATTATTAAATGTGAAGCAACTAGTAGGTAGGAGTGCACTTGCCAGCTGTACAATGAATTCTCAGCAGTTTGGTGCCCTCTATAAATTTTCTAGTATTCTGCCAGTTTCTCAACATAATTTGCAATGGGGATTTTTTTTTTTTTTTTTTGGTGCTGCATATCATACAGAGAAAAGTTGCTTCAAAAGAATTCTCTATTTTGTTATCCTTAATGTGCAATCTTTAGATATAGTTTCAAAAAGCTCAGGAGTCTTTTAACATACAAGGACTGTCTTTGATATCAGATCTCACTAACCACAGTTTTGTTTTTTCTTTTTTTCCTAGGAGCAAATCTCCTGCATTTCCTATGAACAGGACAATGGAGCCCCAATGAGTCACCCTATTCATATATTTTTGGAACCCAGAGGAATTGGTTTGACTATTTACAGATTATAACAGTTGGTAGTTGAATGTTTTATTTTCATTCCCAGTTGGTACAATATGTTCACAGCTGATGCTAATGGCTTGCCCATTTGATACCACATATGGTCCACTATTTGGGTCTCCTAAAGCTTTCTTTTGTGGTCAGGCTGCTTTAAAACTCTCATATATTTACGTTTGTTCTGTCTGCTGTGAAGATGACTATGAAACTCTGAAACTTGGCAGCTGTAGAGAAAATCAGCAATTCTGTTGATAAAGATTCAAAGAATTTGGGTCAAAATGTCCAAGAAAGGAATTTTTTTTTTTTTTTAAATATAAAATTGAATACAAACAAATGCCTTAGTAGATCACGTGAAATCTTAAAAGAAATGTCCTTTCATCTTTCCTTGTCTTTGAAGCTGTGATTGAGTTACCCTTGAGTGTTTCAGCACTATTGAGTGTCATCAGGACTACTTTCAGTGGGTGTTCAGTTGCATTGGAAAACAATTTATGCAGAATTTGTATTGCTCAAATCATTGTTCGTATTTTTATTTGAATATTACTTTTCTGGTAATGTTTTATGAAAGGAGAAGACCTGAAAAAGCAAAGCAATTTTTCCTTTGGTTTCTAGAATAAAAGCATAGGAGAAGTGAACTAAAACAATATGAGAACAAAAATTAAAATGACAAGCCTGTCTGAAGTTCTTATCCTATGATACACAAGTGTTTATACTGACTCTAAAGCATAACTGATAAAGCCACAATCTCATAAAAAGATTATTTCCAAAACTATTGCATTACCCTCTGAGAGCTGAAATTCTCATTTATGCATAGGAGTAGATCATAATAGCTCTAATTCCCTGAGAAGTGGGCATTGTATGATAATTGAGTAGGCTAGTACATTAATTGTCCTCCACTTCACCTCTAGATGTTTAACTCCTTATCTAGTCAACCAGCAAACAATAATGCTCACTTATTTGTGTCTTACTGTTCAAATAATTTTTCTAACTGGGTAATTTATTTGAAATAAAGCAGAATAAGCGTATTCATGTGGAAGGGACATTGAAATCGTGTTAGATTAACATATTAAATGCCATTTGTTAGTAGGATAGGGGTTTTATGGTTGTATTTTTCAGCCATACAACTTTAGCTGAATAACAGCAATGTGATTTTGCATGCAGGAGTATTTCTCTAACTAATGGGACAGATTTAGCTGTTCTTACCGCATGGCTACTGCTTTCTTATAGCCTCTCTGTTCTCTCTCACTGATGCTTGTTAGGAGAGCAGGTTAAGTGTGTGTTGGAAGTGATGTGCATGCCTGCGATGTCTGGTTCCTGTCGCTGGACTGAATGAGGCAACTGGTGGTAGGAGAGAGGCTCTGGCTTGTTTAGTTTAAGATGAAAATGTGCATGTTGCTGGTTTAGTCAGCCCCTGGAAGCAGATTGAAATGGAGCTAAAGTAGGAGGCTTTTTCAAGTGAATAAAGTCAGTATTCATCCTGGAGCACTACAGAGGAAACTAACGTTTTCTCTTCAGGGGAAAAAAACCCCAACAAACCCCAATGTTTTTGCAAGTGAAACTAGTAGATAAGAAGAAAAATTCTGCCTTCTACTATGAGCACTCTCAGGGACTCAGAAAATGACAGTAACACTTTAGCATGCTAAGAAGTTCACCTATCTTGAAATGTCTTAAAAAAAGACTGAGGAGATCAAATTATTAATGAATAATCTCAGCAAAGGACTGGGTGCCTGATGATGTGGTACAAAGCATTTGTGAGGCAAGATTTGGTCAAAATTTGGAGAACTGACAGTACCTAAGAGAGTTTAAGAAGTTAGCAACATGTTGCCTCTCGCAACTTATTAGATAAAAATAGAAGATTATGCAGGAAGAATTTGGACTCATTGGACACAATTTAAATTAAATGACATTCATGAAAGGACGTATTTCTCATAAATAGCAGAACTAAATGTTAAGAACTAGAAACAATACTGTTGAAACATTATTTTCTTGGTCTTATATAAATAAATCACAAGCCCACAAGCCTCCAGGAACAATAACTTGTACTTTGGCTTGTGGGTGTCTAGCAAAACCTGGGTATCACAATGCAAAAGTGGTCATAACATGGGTATCCTATCCTATGTACATGACCATGTCCCGAGGGGTCCATACACATCATATCTGGGGTGGCTAAGCCTGTTTTGAAGGCACTGTAGTAGTCTTGGCATGGTGCTACGGCTGCGCCAGCAGCACTTGTACGCAGCTCGCTATGGAAGAGCAGCAGGGCAGCGTGGTGGCAGCCCTACTGCTCGTCGTGGAGGTGGTGTGTCTTGTGCCCACTCTGATACCATACCACCATCTCCAGAGGCAATCATGGCACATGCCCTGTGTGCTGGACAGCCTCTCCTTCCCTCTGCTGCATTGGCTCTGGCYTCACTGCAGCCTTGGGGCAATTGCTGTGAAGTGCAGGATGCTCATGCAAAGGTGGGTTTTGGAGTGTATTGTCCATGCCAAGGGGATGCTGTTAGAAAGAAGAGTTACACTGACTATGGTGTCTGACTAATGAGACACAAATCTAGTGGTGAGTGCTTAATAACATTCACCCTTAAGATTTCGAAGCAGCTTAGGACCTGTGATATTAAAGTTGACACCAAACCCGTGTGGGTTGCCAGACCTATAACGGAAGAGCATGACTGAGAACAAATCTCTTGCCTCTGTATGTTAGTGCCATAGGCTTGGATTGTAAACCTGAACCCGTATTTTGTGAGAGGGAAAATGGGGACATCAATTGGGTATTGTCTTGCAGTGCATTTATAAATGATGCTTTTTCCTTTTGTACAAGTTTGTTTTACCCAACTAAAAATCAAGCCACCCTGTTCCCAGCAGGCTCCTCTGTATAAGAAGTCAGAGTTATCCTCACCATTAAACCACTGGTATTTTGGATCACTCCTCAAGCATTATATAACATCTTAAAATCCACATAGTTAATCTCAATTTACGAGAAGGAAAGTTTTGCTGATCTATTTTTATTTATGGCTGTCTAATACAGGCTTTGCAGTACCATCCAACCAATTTTAGGAACATATGCAAGGACAGGATTAGTTCTGATTGGTACTTGGAGAATTATGTTTTTCCTAGGGGATTTTTTTTTTTTCTCATTTGTTAATAGTTATTTATTATTATTACTGTTATTTTGCCACCCAAAACATGTGAGTGCTCCAGCAGAAGCCTCTTCCTGTGATATTCCCCTTCTCTCTGGGACCATGCAGAAGGGATGAGTGGCAGCGTTAGGCACTGCCCTGCCCTTGGGGGCTCCTTCCAAGCACAGCAGCTGCCAAAAACCCTGAGGCCCAATACTGATACTCCTGCAGGCAGCTTGTGCTTCTTGTGCCTCCATAGCTGAGCGGCTGTTACCCACCCCAGGCCAGCGCTGAAGCTGTAGGTCAGACCCCTCAAACAGCCACCAAAATACTGACCTTGCTCTCTGCCCAACTAATTCTTTCCTTCCTAAAGGAACAAGATCTTTGCAGCTCTCCACTAAATATACTTTCACCTTCTTGTTTCACCAGAGGAAGGACCTGAGGTTGGGGCTTGCTGAGGAGGAGAAGACCATGTGGAAACGGTTTGCTCAGCTGCCATCGGCATGCTGTGGAAGGTGAGGGGGGGGATGGACTTTTGATGAAGGCAGCCCCATCTTGGGAAACAGTTGATTAGAAAAATAGCATCAAGTTGTAACTTATCATCAGCTCTAGATACATTTTGGGGAGTCCTTTCTCCTGAATGGGATTAAATTACATATAGTGTTAACGCAGAGTCTTCTGCAACAATGTAAATGAGTTGTTAACATGGCACTTCATTGCAATAATAATTCAAAGCTACTAGCAGGCTTGATGGGTCTGCAATAAATGTTTTATTATTTAGGAAAAATATACTCTACAAGTTGCAACGTGCCATGCTCATTCATGCTGTAAATCAACAAAGATCAGCAGCCTGAATAGGAAAATGAAAAGCTTATTTAGGAACTGACACAAGCTTTCAGATGAGCAGGGATGGCTGAAGTTAACTGCATTCATTTTTCTTTGCTTGTCACAGTTGCCACTTGAATTTCACTGCTAAAGATTGTGCGTAGTTTTGCTTTATGAAATTATATCTACAGAAACAGTATTTGCATTTATATAGGATTAGTTATAATAAAGTTAAGCCTAACACACCCCCTTGGCTCTGCAAACAAACAAACCGACCAGCCAGCCAGAAACCTCAATGTTAAAATAATATTTATCCTTCAGTTTTCATAGATCTGAATATGATTCAGCTAAATGGTTCCCACTGGCTGCTTTAAAGGCCTGAAACTGGTGACCAGGTGAAATGCAGGAGTGCAGAGCTATGGCCGCCCCTCCAACTTCAGCTCTCCTGTAAGGCTACCTCTGTCCTCACGTGGATAAACCCAGGGTTTTCTTTAAAAATGTGTTTGATGAGTGGTGAGTGAAGGCACAGATTGGGTGGGAGGCTGGGAATTAACGTGGTCCTCATGGCATGCTGATGAAGTGCCTGAAGCTGGCTCCACTACCATCCTCTCTTGTCTCCCCCAACACCTGAAGATCCTCGCTTGGAGTTTGCAGCATGGAAAATGCAGGTGCTGAATGCTGAGCATTGGCTAGTCCTGAAAACTGTATGTGTTTGAACGTGRTGTGAAACCCTTTGCAAACTCTGTACGTTGATGTCCTTAGAGAGATGTGACTGCTTTGGCTGATCCTATTAGGGGAAGGAGGAACCAGGACGAGAAGACAAGTGAGTCAAGATAATGCATCCCATGCCTATGCTGGCTTGAAAAAGACAAGGTTTTCTAAGCCAATTTCAGATTCCACACCCCCCCCCCCCCCCAGAAAGGAAAGAAGAGAACATGAAAATATTTTTTTAAAGCATTTGCCTGATGATGCCATGCCCCTGGTCATGGGTCTCCAAAGGCAAGAGCCGCTTTGTGCATGGCAATTCAGCTGGACCTGCCCGATGACGATGGCAGCAGGGACTGCCCATAGGAGGAGGATGCGCCTGGACCAGAGCAGGACAGAGCAGAGCCTGCCCTGACGAGTGTGCACAAGTCTCTGACCACAACACCATACTGAGAAAGCTGCCTATGGATGGAGGTAACAGTAGGAGAAAAGCCAGCAGGTCTCTGTTCAGGTTTGTGCCCACTGGTGTGTGTGTGTGTTATTTCAATGTGTATTTGTATGAATGTGAACATTCATGTGTGTACGTATACACACACAAAGCAATTTTTGGTTCTCTTTAGTATTCTGTGGATTCCTTCCAGTTTGGCAGGTGTCTGTGTCTGCCAGTGAATGGATGTTTTCATAGTGTTCTTGGTTGTGGAGTTACTTAGCCAGCTACGAGATTCACTGACCATCTCAAATATCCATTTTCAGTAGGTCAGTTTGCATCACTTAAGTATACCATGATTTTGTTGCGGTGCACTACGTGCCTGTAGGAGAGGAGCCTAATCTTGTAGCCAGCAACACTGCTTCTGTGCTGGGAAGGCTGCTGAGACTAGAGCTTGCAAATGATGAAAATACAACAGTTTTGCTGTGGGAGGTTGTTCCACTGACTTGGTCTGGAGCCTGGTGTTGGCCTGTTCAGATGGCATCTCTGGTGTAGGCATCCCGCAGCTGGAAGCTATTTCCTTGGGGCAGGTTGTCTGCACTCCCGTGAGTGATCCTGGGTTGGGTATGTTCCTCCAGACCCCGGGAGTACTGGTGAGGCCCTGCTGATGATGCTGGCTGCTGCTGGGGCACCATGAACTCCTGCGGCTGGGCAAAGCTGAGGCCTGGGCATCATGTCCTGCTGAGGAGGCTTCAGGAGCGTTACCCTGAATTTTCTCACTTTCTTGAGTTTTAAAACTTGCACTTCAACTTTTCAACCACAGAAATTTTTTAAGGATATACGTGATGTGTGAGAATCCCTTGGAAGTGATGTGTTACCTTCCTCAAACTATTTAACTTATTTTGTAAACCAGAAAAGTGAAATGACTACCCCTTTAGAAATGTAGTTATGAGTGCTTTGTTTATGAGAATAGTATCTGCAAAAAATTTAATTTGGAGAGCTGTCTTAGACTTACTTCAAATAGAATTATCTGAAGCTTTTGTCACCATGATAATTTACAAAAAGGTAAACATAAGTCAAAGACTCTAAAAAAGTCACTGAGATAGTCCATAGTGTAGGTTTTGAGTTTTTCACAGAAAAAAAGTTTTGCTTCTGAGCCAGCCTTTTATATACTAAGGAAAGTCCAATTAAGATGACTGAATTGTAAGTGTCATAAAATAGAGAAGGCAAAGGACATTTAATTATAGCAGTGCTGCCAGGCACCAGTATAACAAAAGAAAAAATGTTCACCTACAACACAAAGTACTGCCTAATACATTTGGTGTAATAAAGAGACAAGGTATGGTCTAAACACACACTTCCAAATAGTTCAAAAAGCTGTATCTTCTGATTTTCATGAAGCTGTTTTCCAATTATCAACACAGTTTAAGAAAAAGCAATATCTTTTTAATATTGTGACCTTCAACTTTGTTCACAGGTTGAAGAAAAAGCATCATGTATTAAGACAAAAATGTTGCCTAAGAAAATGGATTTGTGACCCAGAAGAATGTATAATTGATGCGTGTGGCTGTCTGGATGGTAGAATAACAATAGCAACCATTAGAGATGAGAGCTGGAACTAGTCAGGCAGTGAGGCAGGATGTATTTTATAGGTCATCTGGGCTCCATTCAGATCTACAGGTTGCTATTCCTTCTCCATACTTGAAAGCATTTAATAGATTATTATAAAAGGAAAAGGATGGTATGCAATAATGGTTTAAATTGAAGCTCTGTATATATATCACCACTGTGTGACTTCTAAATGAATGCTTCATTTTTAAAATTCTCCCATGACATACTTGAAAGTTTGCCAGAGCATCAAGGAATTAAAACAATGAATTCACCAGCAGCAAGAGTAAAGGACACCGAACAGTACAGTAGAAACAGTTTTTCTCTTTTGTGGCACGGACAATAATAAATAAGAAAAAAATCACCGAGAAAGATTTTTTCCAAAGCTGCTGTCTATCCTCCTCAAGGCAGATGAACTGGTCTTGTTCTGTGTTGTTTCATTATATTAAATTAAGAAAAAAGAGAATTTTGGAAAGATGCTTAACTGTCAAACAATCAAAGCCAAAAGCGCACAATACTGAAGTCCAATTCAGAATCCCTGCTTGCCTGGAAAATGCTTCTTTCATATCAAAATTGATACAAGTTAAAGGGTGGAGAATCTTTTCTGCTTTGTTTCACATGAACATTAAAGTTTTATTCCTGCTTTTAATGGGTAGTATTTTACAAATGTAATGGAACATAATTTTACCAGGTTTCCCTAAGGGAAAGTCATGGCATGATTACGCAGGCAGTCCCATCTCATTTAGTATAATGCTTACAATATACATGCAAATATACTTAGGCAACTCAAGTTAGAGGTAGATTGAATGGCATTCAGATAATCATAGAGCAGCGCAGATGCTGAAGAAAGTTTTGCAGGAGAAATACGTGTTGAATGACTTGTCCCTTGCAGCCACACATGCCCTCAAGTAATGTTTCTCTGCGATGCAGAAGATTCAAGCTGTGCCAAACAGAAGTACCTGCAAGTGTACATTTGGCAGTTCAGGCTGAACATCTTAGCTTGGCCCCATTTCAAGCCCCATCGATAGCATATCCCAGCAAGTGGTGAGAGAGATGGATCAAGGGGATAGGAACCCTTGCGGCTTGTCCCCAGCAGCAGGGACAGCCTGGAGAAGGAGCCATCCCCTTATGGGCAGACCTCTTGCACTGTCCCTTGGGATAACTGGCTGCAGGGTGGTGGAACAGAGAGGGGCTCTGTGGGCGTGGAAGGAGATTCAAGCCAGGTCAGATAGAGGCACAGGGTGACAGGGCTGGAAGTTTCAGGCTGACAGAGTTTGCTCTCCAAACTCCTTGCAGAGGGAATTTTTCAACTAGGGATTAAATAAATCTTTAAGTTATAAATAATAAAGTAATGATTTAACACAATGCAGTGCAAACTGCAAATCCAGCATGCTGGGTGTAAAAAAGCAAGTAAAAATCTGTATTATAAGCTAGTATGAAAGGTCTTATATTTGTGGGAGTTGTAGGGGTGTTCTTTCTGGAGTGGCTTGTGCATTGATGGAGGAGACACCTGTAAGAAAAATGATCTGAATCTCCTGTTTTCTTGTAGGGCATGACTGAGCAATTTTAAAACATTCTACTAGCACATGTGAGTGTAGTATATTCCCTAGTTCATGAACAATACATAGTCTTTTGCTTCTATTTTAATTGTTTTTGCTGAATTCATGCCAGACTTTCTTCTCAGATCTGGCTCTTATTTAATCTGATGTAGATCACCGTACCATCACAGAGATCAGAGAAACTATCCCAATTTTTCATCGGTGAGGTGGTGTAAGTCTCCTCTACATGAACCTAATCTTGACACTGGTTATTTGGAGATGCATGAAGGAGGCAATTGTAACCCGCTTGGAGTCAAAGCAACAGCAGTTTCTAGAGCTCTCCCACGGGACCACTGGCAGCAGAGCTGCTACTTCTGCACTGGGTGCTCAGAGCTGCTGCCGTAGCTGACATCTGGATTGCAGGTGTGAGGCCAGCAGTGGGCCTGGCATCTACCGCCCTGTTTGGGTAGGCAGATCCTTTCTCCTTCTTTTTGGGAAGGTCGAGGAATAACAAAGAAATAATAAAAAATGAAGTACAGAAGCTCAACATCTGTCTATGTTAGATTTCTCTTAAACTTTCCCACTGTCAACGTTAGTAGCTCAGATCTGTAGGGAATAGCAATAGATAGGTTAGCGCAAAATATATTTTACAGATATATGCCTATATCTGCTGTGGAGAAAACTGGATAAAGACAATATTTAAAAAATGAGTTGCTTTTTTTTGTGTCGTAGTTCGTGTTCTCTGTTCCATGACACATTTGAAGCCAAACTGCTTTTTAACGATCAAGAGGAATATTTGTTTAATATGTTTTTGCTTTATTTTCTTTGCATTTCTATTTGCCGCATCTCAATTACCTGCCAATACTTGGGAATGTGAATTGTATCAACTTCCTTTTAGTCAAGTGTAAAACTTAACATTCTGATAAACTAACACCTGAGTCAGACCGAGAAAGTGTTTGCTCTTCCTTGTTCATTAGTTAGCATTTAATCTGTGAGCCTGGGATGGGTAAATTTCAGAGTGCATCTTATTTAACCTCTAAAAACGTATCATCTGTTCAGTGACAAGGGGTACCCCAGGGCTGTGCCTGCCCAGCTCAGGCTTCTAGAGGACAAAGTTGCCAGATGCTTTCCATCGCAACCTTGTCCCTCGAGACTGCCGCCTTTGTCTTCTAATGTCTAAGGAAATGTTTTCAGATGGGATGTAACACTGAATTCAAGTTTTGTTTCTTTGTTTGTTTGCTTTTCAAGATTAGCAACAGCTTAGTACGAGCACTGAAGTCGGTGATCCTGTCAGGTGTCCCAGGCTCTGTGCCTGCTGCTGTTGTTTTCCTCTGCAGTACAAAGGGATGGCTCTGGTTCTGCTTTTTGCAAGACAGCTTTAGCTGTTTTTCAGAGGACATTTGTAAACCAAGTAAACTGATAATGCGGTTTAATATCAGCCAGAAATACAGTAGGGGAGACTTTTGTTTAACCAAGACTTATTCCAATTGTAGGAAAATTCAGACAAATGAAGGAAACGTGTGAAGTAAGTGCACCAAACCTAGAGTGCCTTAAGCTCCTCTGTGGATGATCTAATTCAAAAGGAAAATGGCCTTAGTTCATGGTAGCTTAATCCTCTTTTACAGTAAAGTCAGACCACTTTACCTCTCAGTGAGAATATCCATGCAGGAATTTAATGCATTTTAACCTACGTGCATTATCATCATGGGTTTAGTTGATTTATCTTAACTTTCCTGAATGATCTTTTGTAGAAAAACCCATAGACATAGATACACGGTGCAAGCTTTATTTAAAGCATAGTCATGTAGTCATGCCCTTAACCTGATGTGGGTTTTATGTAACCACGTTAAGTGGTAGGTGAGAACTGCTTTGTAAGTTGTTCATATACATCCTGATCCCACAGGGTAACAAAGTTAATTCTTTATTTTTGACTGCACTGCCCAGAAATATTTGGAAAGCCTCAGTATAAGTGCTTGGCATCTGCTCGCATGCTGGGCACTGCAACGCCAGCGACTCTTCACACACAATTCCAAATTCTGGAATTCTGGGGCTGAGGCTCAACAAAAAATGTGATTACTGTGATTACTCTTAGTTCAGTCTATCTTCTGTGCTTTTTTGCAGGCCAAAGTTAAAATGATACTAATCACTTTGGAGGAACTTTGCCTAACATGGTTATAGTATCAGCAAAATGCCAGAAACATCTCTGAACTTGTGTGGAGAGCTTCGATCCATACCTGATGGGAAGGAAGGGAAGAGGAAACACTGACTAGACCTTTTTCCAGCCTGTCTTTGGAACAGTTTTCTTTGAGGGAATGACATTTTTAATGCCAGACAAATAGTAACGACCAACAGGACGAGATAGTGCTGGAGGCATGCAATGCTGCACAATGTCAGCAGAAACCAAGATTATGGAAGTCTACTTCTGAACAGATTAGAGCACCACCAACCGCCAGGCATGTCCCACGGCAATGAGAGTCCTTGTTGCTGCTCAGCTGATTCAACTGGCCACCAAGGCAAATGGAATAGAAGATGTCATCAGCATGATGCTTGCCTCCTGGATGGTAAGTACTAGCTGTCTCAGGACACCATTGATAGCTTTGTGAAGCTGCTGTGATCAGGAAGCCCCACAGCCACTTCTTGGCCTTCCATAATAGGTCTTAGTATTCAGCAAAAGAAAGCAGTGTTACACTTAGATGATGTTAGGCTGGTGAGTCTCCATGGGCTGTTAGAGCAGCATGCTCCAGAAAGGCTGAGTACAGTGGGCTTTTCCTCCCTGTAGCTAAAGAAATCCCTTACTAGAAAGCTGGGAAGGAGGAGCCTGATATTCAGAAATATAGTGGGTGCGTGAGAAATGCTGAAGTGGCTGCTGTTTTCCTGCTCGCTGTTCCCAGCAGAGGGGAAGCACGATTTGTGTAGGTAGCATTGAAAGATTTATACTGCTATGTAACCACTACTGCTGCAGCATGTTGCCTTTTATCTAAGTTCCTCTTGTCGCCACACAAGGTGTAGCAACCGCTAGCAGCAGAGTTCCCCAGTACACCACAAGAGGAGTAAGGAATTCTTTGCAGATTGTTTAAACCTTTCTTTCTTGTTTCTGCAGCTTTGTTTGAGCAGTTCACTTCATAGTGACTTTGGCCTGAAGTTGAGGGCACTAATAAAGCTGTTATATAAAAGCATTATTGGTATTTGAGGAATTAAACATGTATTTGAGGAGCTAAAGTTTGCTCTGTCTTATATTATTTTTTATTTTAGCAGTGTTTGTGTACCATGCCTTTTTGAGTTAATTCATAACAACTCAAGTCAGCTAAAAGTGTATGGCATTAATGAAACTGTGAGCCACATAAAAGACTAAATTGCTTTTTCTCTTTCTGTAATTGCCACTACAATAAAAGCTGCCTTTACTGTAAAATTTTTCAGGGTTAACCCCTGCAGAGCTCCCAGCTTGATGAGGGAGAAGTGCGATTAGAGGTGTGTAGGGGAGGAAGAAGAAGGGGGAGAACAGCTGACTAACAGTAATTAGGGGTGCTCAAAGGCTGTAGGCAGCAGAGGGCAAAAGTTGCAACTGTGCCCCCCAGTTCCCAGATGAATAACAGTGTAATGAGTGAGGGTCAGCTGTGGTCCCTCAGCAGAGCAGCTTTGGCAACCCTGCCCTGCTTGCATCCTTTTCAGCAACCCTGCTGAACATGGCAGAGTGTGACAGGAAGGGAATGGAGGGGGACAGTTGCGGCTACAAGTCAGGAGAAAAAGGGAATGGAGGTTTTTGTATTCTCCATGCCCACTGTTTTGAACAATAGCATAAATATTTTGGAGTGAGAGGGCAGGTGGGGCAGTCCACTTACACTGTGTGTGTGGGCAGAGGTTTCAGCCAGCAGAGCAAGGGAAGGATTTGGTGGATGTGCAGTATTTCCTATGGGATAGGCATGCTTCCATCCCAGTAATTATGCCATCCCTATATTAACCCCAAATATAAACAAATCTCATTTTACACAAACATCAGCAACGTGTGCTTAAGGATTAGATAATTCACTGTATACCAAATGTTGGTAATGTAATATGTTGCTGAAAGTTAAAAAGAGCATCCACCAAAGGTATGAAGGCATTAAATTGGTTTTACAAATCTATTTTTGTTTTTAAAATGGAATAAAAATGCCGTATTATAATCTGAGGGACTGTCTTTGCTAGAGAGATTGAACATACTCTTTGCAGCATTCACATGGTCAAACAATGCAAATGCTAACAAACACTGGTGATGAATGCTTGCCCTGCTCTTAGGATCCTATATGATTTGTTCTGTTTTGTTGTTGTTTTTTTTTTTTCTTTTCTTCCTATTAGAACAGAAAATAATTTTGAGAGCATGGAAAATAGTAGATTTTAAAAAATGTCTTAAATACCATTTCATCTGTAAAAAGGTTTAGAATAAGTAACCTGCCGTGTTAGAAAGGTTGCTAATTATCTGAATTTCACTGTGGTTTAATTAGCAGCATCTAATGTGGGAGGTGGTGTTTATCACCTGCCAAGGAAAAGTTGTCTTTCAGAGGAGGGTAAGTGATGTCAACCAAAATACAGACTGATTTTAGATCTTCAATAACAATCCCTTTAGAGTGTTTTGATGGGCAGAGATGATTAGGCTTTAAGCAACTGAGAGAGTGGAGAACAGAGGTACTAGTGCCCTGACTATCTCCAGCCCAGAGCCTGGGCATGTGAGAGCCACCAGCATCCTTGGTGCTTGCTGTGAAAGGAGATGGGTCTCACTGAAAGAGGCTCTCAGGGTGCAGCTGGGTGGGGCACATTGCACCCAGTAACTCCTTGCAATTAGAGGAGAAATAAAAACAAGTGGGAATGTCAGTTCAGGTGCATCAGACTAATAGTTTGCTACCTATGAACCAGACGCATGTTAGCAGAGGCAAAATACTTTTGGTAAAGTGTGCTCTGTCTTGATGTTATGCTTTCTTTGTTGTCCTTGTTAGCTGTTTTAATAAATGCAGTCTGTAATTCTCTTTGAATTTATCTTATAGCTAAGGGAGTTGGGTACAGGTAGTGGTTGTTCGTTATGGACAGCTCTACATGGCAGCTAGACACATGGAAAGGCTGGGAACATCTTAATGAGGTGATGGGTCTGAGCTGGAAGTCRCTGGGGTCAGCAGAAAGGTAGCATTTAATGTCCACCAGATCAAACAAAACAAGGTTGAATCCTTACCTTAGCCTAGACTTGGTAAAGTTTCTGTAATCCAAGATAACAATTTTCTTGCCTGCTCTATGTGTTTCCAAACATTTTTATTCTTCCTCCAGAGGTTGAGATGCAGAAAGCTGGTAGCCAGGGTAGGCGCAGTCTGCTGAGATACATAGTAGTCAGTATTTTAGCAATTATTTCACGTTCACAAAGGTGTTCTGGGCTCTTTCTGTTTAGAAATGGCAAGGAGTGTATGTATTTCTGCTTTGGAATGGAGGAGGGTAAAATGGGAGATTCATCTTCCATAAATAGGATTACAAATGAAAAGATATTTTGGACTTCTTTATGATGGTGTCCACAATGATTTTGAATGTATTAGGCAAAGCAGAAAAGATAAAAAAGCTAATCTGCAGATCATAAGTAAATTATTTTTCACTGATTCAATCCATGAATGCTAAGCCAAAAAAAAAAAAAAAAAAAAAAGGCTTTCTCTTACTTATTTTGATATTTTTGTGATAAGCACACAATTTTAATTTAGGTAGTGGTACTGTGTAGTCTTTTTGTAGTCCAATTTATTTTTCCACAGTGTGAGCATCCTGCAGATCGGTACAAGTACTGTGGTAGGCTTTACCCAGTTCACCAGATGGGTCTGTAGAAATGGTGTGAGTGAGACTCAATGAGCCCTATACACCAAAATTAATTCCTTCAGGCAATCAAGGAGGTACAGAAACACCATTATCACAGGATGAACATTTTTTTTTCAGAAAAATTGTCTGTTCTGACATTCTGATTTTCAAAACAGCTTTTCAAAACAAACTGAAGAGAAAACCTGCAAATGAAAATTCCTCGTTCTAGGAGATACTAAAGAGCAGGGACCCAACAGAGAGGGGTTGGTTTATGACATTTTGTAATTTTCATTCCCCTCCTGCTAACTTTTCACTCCTGTCCAACTATCTTTGTTTCTCTCATTACTGTCCCATGGGAGCGAGTGAACTCTGCATGGCTCCCCATGCTGGGGCCCCTTGCTGCTCCAGAGATGCTAGTTGTCCTTTCCTCTCATATCATCTAATTGATAATATAACAACTTCATCCCAGAGCATATCTTCCTAACATGTTTTTACTGCAGTTTGCAACCTCTGTTTCAGATCTAAAGAATGGCTTATTTGCTTGTGTATTTTTCCCCCAACTCTAATAGTTGGTCTCATAAAAGATATTACCTCTCCCCATAAACCTTGGCTCTCTAGCCTGCATATGTGTTCCTTGGGGGCAGCAAGCAAGAAAACAACCTCCTCAAGCCTGGAGTTTCCTTGTAGGAGCAAATTGTAGCCATTGAATTATAGATTTAATCATTAAGCTACTTCTCTGACCCCATTCCACCCAATTTGAATATGCATTGGACTTGAGAATGGAAGCAGAAGGATGCCCAAGATTTTCCAGTCTGATGCTGGTTCGAATGACCCTGTCCTGCCTGTGCATCCAGAAGTCCCAGCAGGGAAGGACTTGAGAGCTTTGGCCATATTTTAGTGGGAGGCTACAAGGGGCATAGGAGTCCTGTTCCAGATGCAGGAATCCCAACACCAGCTGGGGCAGGAGTCCCACTGTGGTGGTGCCAGCAATTCCCCAGAGAGGCTGGAGGCATACGGGGGGACGGGGACAGTTCATGCAGTGCTGGTGCCCAGCCCTTACCCCAGCATGTCATCTGCAGGCGGATGGGGGCAGAGACGATTAGGGCAGGGCCATGCCTGTGGCTGTCCCCAAGGTCACTATTTAGGAGAAGCATGGCTTTGCCTTTATATACATGTTTTTGCACTTCTGTTTATTGCAGGACACAGGGCACCTGCCATATCTGTGCTCGT
Organism: Phoebastria nigripes; assembly: GCA_035582835.1. Taxonomy (NCBI): domain Eukaryota; kingdom Metazoa; phylum Chordata; class Aves; order Procellariiformes; family Diomedeidae; genus Phoebastria; species Phoebastria nigripes. The sequence continues at coordinate 1,058,214 of JAYKAV010002308.1, read as the reverse complement.
GGGCATGATTTGCTTGTGGGAAGTTGGCTGTGGTATCGTTTGCACAGCTCCTGGTCTTTGGGTGGAAATACTTGTGGTGCTTTTCCCCTTACGTAAGTTGCATTGACTATTTCTAGCTAGTGAGCCTTGCCAGGTGAAAAGTACCTAAGCTGTTTCTTAAACCAGACAATAAAATATGATGCAACAAATCGAAACAGTGGGTCTGACCCCATGCTAGGGCAACCTTCCAGGTCATTCAAAGCAGTCAGACCTTATCATACTGAAAATGGTGCTTTGGAAAGTGCTTAATCCATCCATATTTTTTGGAAGTGGCTTCATCAACTGGTTGCCTTTAACTTCTGACAAGAGATATTGATGTAAGAGATTGGTAAAGTTTACATCTCATGGAGGCACTTGCTTCACTCGTAATTTCTAGTGCAAATAAGTAAGTCAGCCTGCACTCAGCTGACGAAGAAACAGCAGTGTACAAAGTAAGTAGTAAGTAGAGCAGATCAATTAAATTGGCTGTTCTTGTTAACTCTTTCTGGTAATATAAAAGCTAGTAACATTGCACAAGATTAAAAGGCAACAAGGTAAAAGGATATAATGCATCATTATCTCTTGTTACCCCCATGTGTTGTTATGGGACAGTCTAGACTTATACTTAGTTAATTTAAAACATAATTAGACATTTATATAAATAGGTGTCCATTATGTTAAGAAGCATTAAAACATGTTTACAAACACCTTTCTTCAAGTCACCAGCCAGCCGCACAATGTAGTTTGGACAGTTAGTCGTCGGTGGATAGTTTTCTTTGCAGGTTTTCTAGCAATATCTTTGGAGTATGTGGTGTTGCCTGATGCAAGGGGGTGAGCAGACAGCCCCCAGCAGTGCAGCACAGTCCCCATCTCCCTTTGCAAGGGACAATCCTGACACCTAGCTCTGCTGTTGCTATTTAACATCTCCCCGTATTTATGTCTGTTATGTAAAATTCATGAGTATGTTCCTAATTCCCCAAGTTTGCTGATTCGCACTTCTCACAGAAATGCTTCTTGTCACCTGAAGCTGATGAGAAAAGCTGATTTAGGGCACTGGGGAAATGCTGTCCTTGCTCCCAGCTGCAGCGAGGGTGCTCTGCATTCAGCTGGCGCTGTGTGCCTTTGCTCATGCTGGCCCCGCTGAACTGTGGAGTGAAACACGGGTATGGAGGGGCTGAATTTCACACCTGTTGATCACAGGGAAAGATAAAAAAAATGTAAAGGAAGGTGTCATTGGTACAAGATGACCCCCTAGCTCGGAGCTGGGCCGTTTTGCTGTCTCAACCCCTTGCTATGGGGCCCTGAGCTATTTGGTGTTTGTGGGATGTATCTGGGCTACCAGTCCTCTGTGTGTCAGTATTGAAACTTGACACTTTCCAGCCTTCCTCCTCCTGGCGTCGGCACAGCAGCTCCCTACCTGGCTTTCTGCACTGCTGGGGCGGGGAGGGTCGAGCAGGTTCAATGCCAGGCCTGGGTGCAGCTGGCAGGGGGGCACAGCAGGCCCCTGCCCCAGCCCAGCTGAATTGGGGAGCGGGGCCTTGCATCGTCTGTGCTCCAATTTTACTGGGCTGCTGGAGTTTCCGTTTCTGCTCTGAGAAGCGCTTTGCTTTTCTCCCTGTGCCCTGCCACTGCCTGCGCAGGGGCTGTTGCAAGCACCTGGTTCAATCATCGCTGTACGGATGGCTTTGCCGCCTTGCAGGATGCGCTACGAAGTAGACTGGGATGTGACTAAAAGCTCAGAAATCAGCTTTTTTAAAGCTAAGTGTTCTGCCATTGCCCATGCAGTGGCTAACGTAGTGCAGGCCGTGCCACAGACAGGCATACGCTTTCTGGGGCATCATGCTAATTTTCATCTGCTCAGGGTCTGGCCTGAAAACTTTAAATACAGGAAACCTCTCGGATGGAGAAAGACCTCATGGTGACAGAGTTCCCAGAAGGGTGGGGGTGTTTGTGGGGAGCCAAGGAAAGCCTTGCTCTGTGATTAGGCTGGGTGTAAAAGCTGGTGGCGGGCAGGTGGCGGTCGCTGGTAGGGACAGCCGCAGAGCTGGGAGGGAGATCATCAGGTATGGAGCAGAAACAGCAGCCGGGATCAATCCATCACGTGGCTTAGCCGGCAGCACCGGCCAAGACAAGCCAGTATTTAAGCCGTGATGGACAAACAGCAGGGCCCAAGACAAAGGGAGGACGCAGAAAGYGCGGAGGCGGTGAGCGGGAGGCAGCAGCAGAGAGCAGCGTGGGGCCGCGTGGGCGCCGCCGGCAGGCGCCTGAGGCAGGCCCAGGCCTGCCAGGAAGCGCCTGCGGTGGGCAATAGCAATAGCAGTACAGTTTTTCTGTGCTGGGAGCTCTGCTTTGCGTACGGGCATGTTTCATCACTTGGCAGTAAGTTAGTGAGGATGCTAGGTGTGTCTCTGAGCGCGCAGGGTGGCATTTCAGTGCTGTGAAGTGCATGTTAATTGCTGTACTGCAGACCATTGCTGTTCCCACCGTCCAGCACAAGGGCAGCGTGTGTGCCGCAAGGTTTGTGATAGAGCCAGCCTCATGCCTCTTTGATGTCCGCTTTTGTTTGGATGCCTCGTGCGGCTGATCTACTTTGTTGGGTTTTAACCTAACCGAAGGAAAGCCTTCAAGTGCTGCTTAGAAAGAATAAAATTATAGTTGTACTTTAGGGAACAAAAATGATCTCTTTTGGCATTGCGCTGTTATTGCAAATGCGTGTGTGTGATTTATCCTAATTAAAAAAAATACGACAGACATAAGCCAGAGAAATGTCTGTAAATGACACAATCTGGTCCTGTCTTTGTTTATCACTATGATAATGCATTGCTGGCCTAAAATTATTAGCCTTTGTTACTTGCTATCAGCCACAGGCTTGTGCTCATGGAATTAAAAGGTGTGCAATAGTAAAACAGAATGTGAGCATTTCGACGTGGGATCAGCGTTTCACTTAGTTATGCTCGATCCTTCTTTATTGCTTTTTCTGTCTGTCTGTTTAGCGGGCAGGACACAATTTTTCTAGCCTGTAGTTGAAATGCAGAAATCTGGAGCGGCGATCAGAATTTTCCCTTTCTTGGTGAATTAAAGGGTTATCTGCTACGTAAGGCCACCTCTATCAAATTAACACTGGTCATTTCCCCATGTGTGTTGAGTAAGTTTTCAGATCAAACCAGACCTCTGAAGGGATGTACACTGGTGCATTAAAGAAAGATGCTGTGATATTCTGTATCAAAAAGGTTAAACTCATCGGATTCTGTGTAAACACTCATTTTACCCCAGCTAACCTGTAAAGATTTCATTTTGCTTCATTTCTCTTTGCCCTTACCCTATGCTAAACCATCCCCAGCTTCGATGAAAGAATCATGTCTCCATTCATTTCCTATCTTGCTGAATTGCCTTCGCATTTCCTATCATCTGCACATAATCCTATTCTCTCCATTATTGTCTTAATACCAAGTACAGCACAAGATAATGGATAGGCACTGTAATAACAGTGTGGCCTGTAGGAGCCCCTCGAGGGAAATATCTTTGACGCTGGTGGAATATTAATGCATCCCAGGTCCCTGATCTTCCTCTTTCACTTCATCTCCTGTTTTCTAAACTACATAATGACTTTCATATACATGACAAAAGCATTAGGACAGAAAAAGACTCATTGATGAGCAGCAGGGCTGTGTGATATTAAGAAGCACTATTCTCAGTTCTTTATACAATTTTTGACCACCATCAGAGACAGTGTATGCAGGTAATTTCTGATTTGAATAGATACAGGCATAAAGAAGCATTATCGTACTCTGTTAATCCGAATGCCCATCACAGGCACTGCATGAAAATAAATTAAAATGTAATTCTTCAATAATGCATCTGTCTACAGAATGATTTTTAGCAGATTAAAAACAAACAACTTGGTATCACTTAGAAAGGCTAGTGGATTGTTTTTGAGAAGCTTAATCATCAGCATATTATGAATGGAACAGTAAATCAAAACAGGGTATGTTAAACAATGTAGACTGTGTTGTAGCGGCAATTTACTGTACATAATTTTTTAATAAAAGGGAAAAATTGATTTTTGTGAGCGTAAACATTGAATCCTGTGAGAATTTAGCTGCTATTATTGAAAAGGGGAATGTTAAAAATGCTATTCTTGTCATGTAGGAGCAATAACCTTTCATTCCTCTTACAAGAAACAGAAGTTTGCTCCCTTTAGGGCTGCCTTTAAGCATAACTCCTTTTCTCATTTTTCTTTCCTTTTTTAAGAAACTCTATCTTTTGTTATTGCATTTTGCTAATGTATTCCTGATTCATTCCCCCCCAAACCAGGGTGCGCACCCCAGCGAAGGGCAGAAACCCCCAAACTTCCCTTTTGTGCTGGAAGGAGCTCGCCAAACGCACGCTATGGGCTCTCACTTTTAAACACGGACATCTGCTGACAGACATCCCTCGCTGCTTGCCTTCAAGGTCTGGTTTTAACTGTTCCTGGTCCTGGGCTTCGAGTGAAACTGCAGGTCGGGCGCTCTGCAGCAGCCCTGCCTCTCCCTGCCTGCTGCCAGCTGCTGCAGGAGCAGAGCAGCTACTGACCATCAGTCATTATAGATAATATCTGAGGAGAAAGGGAGAAATTATTTCAAATCAAGGGAACTGAGTTAGGAGCAGGAGGCGAGCAGCAGTCTGGTGCTGGCAGCATGCTAGAGAGGAGAAAGACCAAAGTCTGGGAGAATCAAGGGTGAGAGCTAATATATAAAAGTCCTGATGGAATGTGTTTTTGAGATTAAAAAAAAAAAAAATCAAAAAAATGCTTGAAAACTAATTACATATTAAAGAAAGATTAAGAAATTCCTCACAAAACTCACAGGTATCCTGTGCTTTAAGAGTGTGGCTGTTTTCCCTTGTTTCCTGCTAAGTAAATGCTAAGAAGCATCTTCCAACTTCAGTGCTCAGTCCTGACCCAGGCCCGCAAGGGGCTCTGGGGAGTCCGAGAAAACGTCAGGGCAAGTGACTTGAAGCCATACTAAAATAAATCTGTCCCAAGAGGAAAAGAGGAGACAGTCTGGCTATTCCTGGGCCTACTTTTGTTTTATTTATGCTCTAATTTTATTTTCAGATAATTCATTTGATTGATTTCACTGCTTTTAATGTTATTTCTTCTGTATTGAACTTATGTGGTACTGTGAAATAGTCTAATATTGAATTATTCTGCTTCTGCATTTTAAACTGTGCTCAGCAGGGTGGAAAAAAATACATGTGAATCTAAGAGACATTGCACTGTACATCAGAAAGCTGAAGTTGTCCCTTTGAAACCTGGTAAAAACTATGTTAGCAAGTTCTGTTGCTATCATCACAAATGCAATGCCTTTTCTTTCACATGTGTTTACTTGCCAAGAGAAAAAATGACATCCTGTGTGACACTGGTAGTGTGGGATCCCAGTTTATGCGACTGTAAACAAGAAAAGGTGGGAAAAAACTCAGTTTCTTTAAGAATTCACTTAAAAATTGTTATGATCTAAATTTAGGTATAGAATCAAAATACTAAGTTGTTTTTTTCACTTCCTCTTCAAACACGAGTCCGGCCTACAGCTTCTGTTACTCTTCCATAGCTGTCCTAAAATGGGGAGAGAAATTAATTTAAAATCATATTCTAAAAACCAGACCTCCCAAAGTCTTCTGCAGCCTCCTCACCAGCATTCGGGGGGCTGCAGCCCTGGGGCAGCTGCTCTCCCCGGGCTCTGGGAAGATCCCTGTGAGCCTGACAAACCAAAGTCCAGTTTACGTGCAGAGGCCCTTTACTGCTTTGCTTGTATTTATTGCCTTTACTGTGTCTGTCGCACTGCTGCAATGTTTGGTGTAATACAGCAGGGTAGGAATTATTACTAATGTGATGACAACAGGAAAATCAAAGACCCCTAGCAAAGGCTTGAGACCCAGTGTTGTGGTTTTGCATGGGCTCAGAGCAGGAGGCAAGCAGCTTTCCATTTGCAGAGACAAAAAAACAGGCCTGGGGAAAAGGAAAAAAAATTTTTTTTTTTTTTTTTTTTTTTTTTAATACTGGAAGCCCAAGGACATCACAGTCCCAGTCCTCAAAAGAGCTGTATCTTGTACCTTGGATCAACTTTATCAAATGAAGAAAGACGTTGAAGAAATGTAAAAATGGATGTATTTGTTTTCAGGCTTGGTTGTAGGTCAAGCCAAGCCAAGCCAGGCAGGACAGGAGTCTGCAGCAGTCGGGAATTTATCTAGGGCGCGAGAGCTGTTTTGGAGCATATGAGTGGGTCCTCCTGGGGACTTGTGAGTTGGGTGGTCATGACTTGGGAGGTTGTTGAACTGTGTTTAAAGAAAAATACATGCTATCTTCGAAGGGGTTGTGAATGAACAGATTTCAGTTAAAACCCCTATTTTCAAATGTATTTCCTACCATGTGTATTAATTAGGTCCCTGCGATCTGTTCCACTGTCAGGTTGTAAGGCTGAGGGTGGTGGGTTTTTAACTGCTCACAGTTACTGTCTTCTGCTTGGGCCTTTTGTCAGAGGAAGGCACGCCATATGCGCCTTTCAGAAATCCCTGCTTCACTTGGCTCCTGTTTGTTGTTTCTGACTTACTAAACGCTGCTTATTATTGCTAGTTTTTTTCCTCTTTCTTATATTCATCTTCAGGTTTTTGACCAGGGAAAAAGTACTGTCTTTGTAGAGGTGAAGTACAACTTTGATGTCTTGGGTACACTGGGTTCTTCCTGTAACCTCTGGCATACAGCAAAATGATCTTTTAAATTGACTTCTAACAATTAAGGTCAACTTTGTCATTCAAATACAGTTTTATGAAACAAGATGAACTCCGCTTATGACCCTTTTGTCATTTTTTTTGTTAAAAAATAATAATAAAAAAAGATTCTGAATTATATAGTTGAACTTTGAAGTTTAATTTAAATATTATACCTTGTTTTACAGTTTGTTATGCCTCTTCTTTTTAAAAGCATATTGCTAGCAAGAAATCTAAATAATCATAAGCCATTTTCTCTATTCTATATAGCTGTATTTCTACTCTTAAGAAAAAAAATGCCCTCAATTACAGTATCTTTGATACTATCATTTTTCATATTTTAAGAGATACTGTGCGTACTGTGTGTGAAATACACTTGAAAGGATTTTATTTGTGATAGCAGTTCATGTTGTTTCTAATCTTAATCCAGGCATCACTAATTTCATGTTTGCAAGTAAACATGATAATGAATGAAAATCCTCCTAGAATTGTAATTGGCATCACTCTTTTGTATTCTGGGTTTCAAATCTGTGTGTAATTGTCAGTGCCCTATGGAAATGTTAATTATCTTGAATAATCCTGTTTGCCTTGATCAGGCTGGAGCAGTCCTAATCAGTAAGAAGGTGTCACCCAAGAAAGTTGGAAAGGAATCTGACATTAAAACGATGCAAAGAAACGGAGAGGTACAATTGCAGCTAGGATGGGGAATGCTATGGGATTGGAGAGAAAAGGAGCATGGGCTGAAAAAAGTGGAGTGGGTTTTGTTTGGTAGAAATGGAGGAGACGATGTAAGAGAGTATAATTTGAAGCAGCTGCAAGATGGAGAGCTGGGGCCACAGAATAATGTCCCTTCCCCGCCCTGGGACTTGAAGGGGTAAATGTCTATTCCTCCGCACGTGCACAGGCATTTTGTGATGGTGCAGAAAGGAAGAAGCGTGACTGACTGTGCTTTTGGCATGATTGCTCCTTGAGCGCTGTATATACTTCTCGGTACTGTGATAACTAGTAGAAAGCGGTGGGTGGACAAGGAGGGTGCAGCAAGCAGGGACTGGAGGGGTGAGGAGCTACACTGGCTCCAGTGGTGCTGTTCAGAAAACTGCATTTGCTACCTGTGCATTGCAGTTTAACTATGCAGCTTTCTTGGGCTTATTCCTGTTGTTGTAAGTAGAGAGAGAAGTTGCTGCAGTATCTCCCGTGGCATTTGTTAATAGCAATCAAATTTCTTTTAGAGATGGTGATTGCAAGTGAGAGTGGGGTGGCTGCAGTGCAGTTGAGTCAGTATATTTGGGCAGTGTATCTGGAACATGTTGGTGCACCAGGCTCAGTTATCTGTAGGACTAGCGAGCATACACTTGGTGAGCGGGATATGCAATCAAGTATGGTGTAGGCTCCTACTCAAAATGGCAATTCTCAGTCGAACTGCAAATTTAGAAGTCAATGTGCAAAAACTAAACTTGTCATAGCAGTAAAAAAGAGCTGTCTGGATAATCATGCTCATCTGTTTGCAGAGGGAGAAGGGGACTGGGTGACCTGTTATCTCAATTACAGAGTCCTCTGAGCTTCCTCAAAGTGGCGAGGGCAGTCAGTGAATTTGAGGAATAAGAAACTCTGAATGTTATAMTCCTCTGAAATCGTAGGGAACAGGATGCTTGCTTGAAGTTTGAATCAACATTTGTGAAACTTTGAATCAGTGTGTTCATGATAACGTGGACAGCAAACCGCATACTGCACTGAGAAAGGAAAAATTACTGCTCTAGAGCACAAAGATGTCTCTGGTTTATAATTACTTTTTTTGCGTTAATGTAATTTTTTAGTTAGTTGCTGCATTAATAGAACACTTTGCTCACATCATATTCAAATTTGGACTGCAGAGGCATGGATTTTTGTAGGAAGACCTTTTGTAATTAAATATAGAAAGTTGTTGAATAATTTGTAATGTTTAATGATTTATTTATGGTTTATCAGGCATGCTTGCCAACTAGTATTTTCCTTCTTTGTTATTTGTTCATCCTGGGTTACGCAGTTTTGGTTCTTTGGGATTTCTGTGTTATTCTTCATATGATGTTTATTGTTACCATATCCTGTATGGTACAGATTATATCTTAGTTTGCAACCACTTTACCATGGTGTCTCTTACTTGATCATCCATTTTACTTGCTGGAGACAATGTCTTGGGTAGCAAAGTGGAAGCAGAGCTGTTTCTAGTGAATTCAAGCAAACCAAAACTCTGCTGTGTAGCAGCGCTGGTCCCATTTCAAGGACTTCAGCAGGTACCTGCTGTTATCAGGGGCTCTACTTCAGTGAGCTCATTTCTGCTGTTGCTCTATGAGCATCCCGTTTCCTCGGAAATGCGGAGCAACTGAAAGCTCTCCCCTCAGACACTGATGCAGGAACATTAATTACTGTGGTGCCTTCTAATTCCAAAACCGGAATACTCTAGTTTTCTCCTTAATGGACTTCCAGACTGTAATGTGGAGATTAAAGTGAATTAAAAAACTCTGCCAGAAATGTTTTAAGGACACCAAATTTTGCACTCGTGTTAAACCTGTTCACAAATCACTCCCCTGACTCCTTCCTGATAAAGATTCATATTTTTGTTAAGAATGTGATTGATCTCATTAAAAGGCGTTAACATCGCTTTAATCCCATCATCAAATTAATCCTGTTGATACTGTTAGTATCTTTGTAATGAAATATAGAGAAAAAATAAAACTGTAATTTGGCCTTTTCAGTTTTTCAGTGCAGCTAAACTGACATGCCAAATTGTACCAGCCCTCATGCTGTCAAGAGATGCCCTAAAAAAGCTCTTAGCCCTGATTATCTGTTGGAACAATGGCTGTGTCTCTAATTTTAGACAGCCGCAAGCAGGGTGACTCTCTGCGAAGAAGCAGGACATTTTGTGCTGCATTCCCTTCTCAGGAACATGAACTCTTCTCTGCCTGCTTAAAGCCCTGCTGTTTACAAGCCTGAGATCCTCTTGTAGACACGCACTTCTGCACTGTGCCCTTGAACAGCTTCAGCATTTAGCACTGTCCTATTCACAAACACCAGTACTATATCCTTGCCTCTCTCAGCACTCGGTGCTCTGCTGTTTGCACCTCTCAAAGTAAATTCCATATTTTTATGTAAAAACTGTGGTGTCTGACTGTAACTCGTGTACTGCTGCCCTCTCTCAAAGAATGCTTCATGTTATCGTATACGGTTTTCCTGGATAACATTTTCTTTTCTCAGAAGTTCAGAATATAAATATTCACTTAGAGCACATCTCCTAAATCAATGATGTACTGTCGATGGGAGTTAAGCTTTCATAAAAATATCATTGTCAGGCAAGGTTTTGTACAGCAGCTATGAACTAGATGGGGAAAAATTTGAAACTGTGGATAATTTGTTATCTACATATCCCTGATGACTGAATTGCACACCTGTAACAGAATACTTGTAACACTGCTTTTAAGTGGGAAAGTTACTGAATATAGAAAAAACCACCCCAAAAAACCTTAACCATAAAAGAAGTTGAGTATAGATTTGGAAGAGGGGATATGTAAAATGCCTAACTAAGAATAAAGAAGAACCCTGTGTTGGAGTTTCAAAACCCGAATGAGCATTGTGTGTGGAGATAAAGCATTCCCGAAGGCAAATGCTGCAAGAAAATTATTCTCGGCATTTTCTATTCATTTCCACTACCTTGATTTTAAAATCAGCTCTTCTAAAAATATATACATTTCAAGCAGTATCTGCAGCGTGCTGCTATGCGTAGTGTCGCATCGTACCCGGGCAGGCTGTGCTCTACTCTCTTCCAGGTGATGTTCTTGGCACCGTTTTAAATTGCTCTGTCCACCTAATGGAAGTGATGACTGAGAGTAGATGTTGTTCATGTCTCTTAGCTACCCCCTCATTGTCTTCTGTTGTGATTCTTCGACTTCTAGAGTGTATTTTGGGCATCACTGTTACGCAACCATCTGGTAGCTCTTGAATTTGTGGAATCTGCCAGGGGGACATGTGCTGACATTCAAAAAGAGAGTAAAAGACTGTTAGCCAAAATATTCCCCCTTTTGTTTAATAGATAATATTTGGCTTGTACTTGGCACACCAGAAAATTCTTCTTTAGAAGTAAAAATCAAATTAAAAAGATGTCATAAAATCTTCTGTAATTCATCAAGCTGTGCTCTAACTGCTGGTTGACCTGCTTTCATATGGATATTCCTACCACCAAACAGAAACAGTAATCTTTGCACGCAGTAAAACCTCTGTGCTACAAATTGTTGGTGTAAAACCTTGAGTTGTGCATAAACTAAGCTATACCTATTATCTGCTTGCCTTTCTGTATGAAGGTTTTAAACACATCCTATTAGGGTTTCCATCAGAGGGAGCCCTGCAGTGGGTGCTTCCAGCCCCTGTGCAGGACACGGCATCTCCCCGCGTGCAGCTGCCTCAGCAGGTCTGTTCTTCCTTCTTCCCTGCTGCCAGCAACCCCCAGTCAACCACAAAAGGTTTGCCTTCAATATTTGATCAGCAAACACTGAATATATTAGAAGGGTTTCCTTTTAACATGCAGAAGACACTAAAGGAAACTGTTTTGCCTAATTGCACATATGTATTTACTTTATTAATTTTCTACTTCTGTTTAGCGGTGCAGCGAGCAAAACCTACATTTTCACATAGAAGGCCTCTAAAGCCAAACCCTCCACCACTGACATCAAAATGAATTTGTCTGAGGTCTCTAATGGAAGCACAAGGAGAGCGTTCCCCATAGTTTTGTTTTCTGCTAGTATCTCTTATGGATACTAGAAAACAGTTGTGAAATCTTCCATCTGGCACTGAATTATTTTACAGATGTGTGATTGGGTTACTTGAGTTTTCATAAAATTCCTAGAAAGCAAGGTCTGAACTTTTTAAAGTTAAATAAGCTTAATTAAGACTAACAGAAAATGTATATCAAACTGTCATGCATTAGAGGAACTGTTTACAAATGTCTTGTTCTAACCTACATGCATACATGTACTGCAAAAGCTACAGTGATTTTAATGCTACTGAGGTTTTTAATATCAACCCTAAATCATTGGACAAAATCATAGCATCTTGTTGTTAATTCTTTCCATAGTAGTTCTTGCCAACAGAACATGACACTTCAGCTAAAATGAAATGCATTCTAAAGGCTGTTCAGGAGGCAGCAGGACAATGCCATGTGTGGAGCCATCTCCCTTTCAGAAAGCTTTAACGAGGATACGGCACCTCTGGGTAAGCAATAGTTTTCATATGATGCGACCATGTTATTTTGTGGCCGGGTGCTGATACAAATCACTGCTTTCTGTTAAAAATAGCAATCGAACAAATCCCTGCTGGGCACTTGGTCGAGGTGGATTTTCCCACCTTGTGCTTGCAGCAGAGCGCAATGCACTGAAGCTGCACTTACAGAATCGGTGATGGGAACGCAGTGGTGTGGGGTTCGAATGACCTGATGAATCTGGGCAGAGAGAGAAGGGAACAGTTTGGTAACCAGACTCTGTGTGCCAGACCAGCGAGCTGGGATGAACAGACCAAAGGAGAAATGTTTACAGGTTATAGTAGAGTAACATGGGCTTTACAGCTTCTGCAGTGTCTCTTACTGACCTCCAGTAACTCATGGACTGGAGTATGCTGCTACAAGCTTGTCAGTACAGTTTTAAGATGAGGAAAGAGTAAATAATTTGTCTGACGATTATAACAAGGTCACGTTAAATGCTTTGGCAGACCAGCGCTAGGTAGGATGGCATCGTGGTGGGTGGGCAGAGGCAGCTGCCCTGGCATTGTGCAGGGCTGGGCAGTCCTGGGGGGCCACCCACCCCGTGGGGCACAGGGCCATCACCTCATGGGCATTTGCGAGATCAGGCTTCTCCGTTGCTTTTATACCATTCCCTGGTGCAGTTCGATTTGCGAGTCTGATTGTAAAAAAAATATTTCTTTTAAATAGCCACTTTATTCTCCATTTGCCTTATATTTTGGTTTAAACCAGTCAGAAATCTTAGCAAATTATATTGAATACAGTGCCTTCTGCTGAGACAGCACACGTGTAACTGAAAGCATGAGGGTCTTCCTGTTCCTCAAGATTGCAAACAGAAACTTTTTTCCAMTATACTACTGCTATAAGGAATAGCATGTTTGAACTCAAAATGAGCACTTTAGGGATGCTGGACTGACACATCTGACCCCACATGCAATTACAGACTTGCTGTAAGTACTGGCTGGGAATCTTTGACAGATTTAATTCAGCTGCAAGTAAGCATACCTTGAATAATGACAGAGGCTTATGTCCTCAGCACTTAGTATTATCATTGTAAAAACAATTCTATCTATCTTTATATCTCTATAGACAAACAAATACTTGAATTCTCCATCAAATGTATTTTTAGTGTAGGCAAGATGTTATGGGTTTTTCTCCAGCTCATATGTAAAATTTTTATTTTCAAACTTTTTTTACTGTGCTTTATTTATGGAGAGCCAGTGTTCAGCAAGAAGAATGACTCCATGGTGACTTTTTTATAACAACTTTTTGCGACGTTCTTTGCGATATCTTGGTGCAATTAATAGTAAATTAACAACACAAGTTAGTTGCAATCACAGTGAGAACCTAGGGGAAAACAACAAAAGGCTCCCATTTTAATTTAAACAATGCAAAAACACGTTTGTACTGTTAGCATCTCTGGTAGAATATTCTAGGTATAATGTGATAACTGCTAAAGGTAGCACAGTTAATCCACATACAAGTATTAGCTCCTGCCAACGCAGGCCACTTAAAACATGGATGAAAAGGGACAAAAGTATTTTATAGTGTGATAGTCAAAAAGACAGCTTATGGTGCATGGCAATATTATTGTAGCTATTTGGGGTGCTAAAGGTAGTAAAATACTATGCATTAATGTGTGGAATAGTGGTTTTTACAAAAGTCAATTTTTTTGTACCAGTCTTTGCCTTTTAAAGGGCAAGGGGAAAGGCAGTGTTTGTTTTACTTATGAGCATAGACATGCCAAAATCTCAAAAAATGTGTGTGTTGATGGAGCCGTGCAAATGAGGATATATTGGCCAGAGTAAGTGGAAGAAACTAAACTTAAACTTCTTAATAGCCTCAGGATTTGTTTGCTTTTACTTCCCCTTCAGGTAACTTGTTGGCAAATCCTACAAAGCACCAAAGGCAAAAAAGACACTTTTTTCATTCCTGGGAGAAGCAAGGTATGATTTCTGTGACTTCTGTGGCAGGGGCGCCCAGTGGCTGAGAAGCTGCACCCTTGAGGCGCTGCACTCCCCAACTGCAGGGAAACAAGGTCAAGGTCATCCAAAAGGAAATACCCTTCTCCAGGACTTAGTGCAATCCAATGCTGAGGCTGTCAGTGAGGCACGTTCAGGTTGCAATGGGATGTACAACAGAGGATATTACCGATGCAGAGCTGCACAGAGAGTGCAAACCACTGGGTGCTGAGGTAACTTGTCTGCTGAAGATGCTGCTGTCATTCCAGGACGTTGTTCAGGGCATACAAAATATTATTTAAAATGTTCTAAAAGTAGATGGCATGCAAGTGAATTGTAATGCGTTGAGGTGAAAATGTGATAAACTACTCTTAGCCTTTGACAATACTCTGTGCCACTTCAATTCTTGGAGAAAATGATAAGCTTCTGATAAAATAATGAGAAAACCAGAAGAAAACACAAGCCTATCTTTCATCTGCTTCCATCTCTTTAGTTCGTAGAGGTGAATGCTGTACAGGAGCGAGAGGCAGAGGGTACAGGGGGATTGAGGTGGGAAGGATTGTGATTATACTGAGAATAGGGGATATGATCGAGTAAGATAATGATCAAGATTAAAGAAGAAAGAATACTTTATATAAGCTTAAAGGGGAAGAGCTTGGTATGTTGCAAAACAAAAGAAGAACAAATAACTGTTTGTCTATAGTATTCCTCCTGGAATTACCTACGTATAATATAAATATAAAATAAAAAAATATGTATTAGTCTTTCCAGTGGGGCTGCAGCAAGACTGTTGCTAAGGGATGAGCTGCCAGAATAATAATCAAGAGTGTTGCTATAAATTCTCCTAAAACAAAGAGGATTTTTTCATTTTTAAGAGGAATTTTACTAGCATGACATTACTAAGGAAATTTTGAGCAGAACTGTTGTTTTAGAACAATCATTGCAGGTTAACGTGAGCATGTTGAAGGCAGAATAGGCAACCATGGTGTAGTGGTTAGATGTGAACTACTGCCAATATTCCAGCTGAGTGCTAGCAGAAATACCAGGGTAAGTAGTGGAGCATTAACAGTTTCATCTCACTTGTTTCCAGCTTTTGGAAGGAAGGTGGAAGGGCAGGAGGAGGAAGCAGTACTACAGAAAACAACAGAAAAAATAACCTGATGAAAATCATACCAAGAGATGTATAGAACCTGGAAAGCCCTAAAGGGCCTATTCCTAATCAATAACACTTTCAAGATACAAACAGTGCAAAAGACAAAGGAATTATTCACTGTCTGAGATGGAGACAAAAATGAGGGCCTGAGGCAAATGCAGAAAAAGTTTAGGATAAATATTAAGCAAAGTTCTCAATAGTATGGTTTGTTCCTGAAATTGCGGCTGTGCTCTGTAATGTGCAATGTTTTGATAAAATGCAAAATTCGCTCTTGAATTCATTTGGAAAAAAGACCATGTCACAGCAATACACTGAAGTTCTCCATCATCCTGTGCTCAAACTCTGCTCAGAGACCGAATATGCAGGATAACGTTTCTCCTTACAGGGTAAGGAGGAAAGCTTATCCCTTTCCAGCGAAGAGCAGGATCATTTTTGGGAGATGCAGTTGAGTATGGCATATTAAATATACAGCTCAAGTTTGATATAACGTGTTTTTTATGCAAAGTTTGGGGAACACTCCTCCTGCGGTGATGGGCTTTGTGGAGGGTGTGATGCACCTGATGGAGGCTGTGAGACTTCTACTGAAATGCACTGGAAAGACACAGTGCTGTGTTAGACAAAAAGGTTAAGTATAACCTGGAATTCGTAGGCTTAAAAGATAGGCAAAATGAGTAGAAAGGGAAATATAATCATTCTTTCTTTTCCTTCTAACCTGTTAGTTTCAGTGTCTTCAGAGAAATCCTTTCCTGGGCTAAGATCATTCAAGCTGTTTCATTCATACAACAAATTAGTGGTGGTGCACATGGTGTGCAGAGTGGAAGAGACATCTAAGAAAAAAATATATATCAGTTTTTTAGCTAATATCAGCAGATGCTGACCCACATCATGTGACTTTCTGTAACCTGATGTAATGCTCTGTGTTTAGGGTCACGGAAAAAGGACTTGTCCTGGAGGAATTGTTCTTTTTTCCACAATGAAGACAGTGAAGAAGTTAGGAAAAATATCGGTCACTATTGGTAGGGTTATTTGCTGTTCCTCACTTGATATATCGCCTATTGGGGATGGAAGTCCCCATGCTGCACTTCTGTGGTGGTATGTGAAGGGGGTGAGCGGCCGCTGTGCAGTATGGCTTTTATCCCGTAGAGTGTCAGCCTCTGCGGCGGCTTTACAGGACCTCTGCTTTATGTCGCAGTGTAGGGAGTTGCCAGGAGAYGGGGGCAAATGGGAGAAAACGAGGTTTGGTTTATAAAGCAGGCTCATCCCTTGAGCGAGGAGCATTGGTGATGTATCAGTGACTGTACCACGCTTTTAGGTACGCAAGATTTGGCTGTAGGGCTGTACATCCTCAATTGCGTGTTAAAGATTAAGGAAAGGCTCCGATAGCCTAAACTGCCAGTCTCCCTGCATGTACTCCTGTGAGCATCTGCTTGTGCCACGGGTTTGGGTGATGCTGTTTCTTGTTCAACACAACCATCGCCTTCTTGGAGCATCTGCCTTTTGCTTGCACCATGATTAAATCATACAGGGAGAACATGTGTTTCTCAAATGTCCCTGGAGCCCTTTGGATATGACTGTGTTTTAAGTTTGACAAGGGGAGGGAAGGGTGGATGTGAAAGTGCGCCGTTCTGAGTTTGTTCTTTTTGGTTCTTTCATATTGCAAAGATCAATAATTTACCTCCTGTCAGGTGAAACCAGAAGATTAGTTGCATTAATTTTTGGATGCTTGCATAGTGTTTGTAAATTGATCTTACCTTGCCGAAGTCCTGTTTGCAGCCCTGCCATGCTTTGGTGGCAGGGTAGCTATACTGAGCTGTGCTGGCTGAATGCATGGCTTATAAAGCACTATATGTGAATAAACATTGCTGTTATAACAGGAGGCAGGGAAGAGGGGGAATCATCAACAAAACGGTGGTTTGATGGGGCTGGGCACTGTTTTGGTTTAGGCTGCTCATTGGATTGGATTTTTCACCCAAGGTAATGTTTTGTTGTTGTTGTTGTTTGTTTTCTTCCCAAATACACCCTCTGCTCTTGGTTTAGCTTATCACCTATACATACAGCACAGAGCTTTAGGGTGATTTCTAGTGCTCTCCAAAAGGCCAGTCAGCCCTTACCCAGCTTTGCATGATTGCCAGTGCTTCCTGTAAATGTCAGGGGTGCAGAAATGCCATGCTCATGTTCTGGCGGGGTACATTTTCGGCTGAACCCGGAGCAAGCGTTGCTGCTTGTCCTGGGCACTCCTCCCAGCTGGCCGCCTGGCTCTCTGCACGTGCATTTGGGCTCCCCCAGTAAGCACCTGGCGCTGAGGAGCGCTCRCTGTGGGAGGGGAGTGATGCCTGCCCAGCATCGTCCTTGGGCGGTGCAGAGGTTCCTCAGATAGGCATTTTGCTCCGTTATCTCTTTGCAAATACTATGCCTGGTGGATATTATAGTGCCACCTAAAATGTTGCTTACTTACATTATTCTGAAAAAATGCTGGTAATAATCACCTACCAGCAGGCAGCGGTTCCCTCTGCGTTCAGAGGCATCAATTGCCTGCTGCAGCGCTGCTCTTCTCGACGGCTCAGGAACTGCCTTAGGCCCATGGCAGTGCTCTCTGTGCTACCGTGAATAAATGTAATTCTCTGATCACATCTCTCATTTGTGCATTGATTTTGAACTAATGATGTGTTTGTGTGTGCATACCTAGGGAAAAAAAAAGTATTATGTGCTAGAATTCCTCCTCTGTTTTGGACTGTGTAGCTCAGGGCTGTCGTGGAAGTAYTGCATGTAGCACTGCTGCTGTGCCTGGATTTTTATGAAGTCCTTGGAAAGATTTAATTAAAACTGTTTTCTAGATTTTGTCTTCTGCAGGAATGGCCTCTTACAAGTTCTACCCATGGGGTATTGTTTATCCAATTTAAGGTATTTAAATGGAGAATATTATTCTGGTGTATTTATTCTGTGGAAATTTAGACTTAATTTTTTTCCCAAGCAGTTTGCCATTATGTGGAGCAGATGCAGTCCACATTCTGCAACTGCTATGAGAGATGAGATTGAAGTGAGTTTGACTCTTCTGCATTTTGTCAAAAACCTTGCAGGTAACTTGGCCTTGCTGTGTCTGAACATCATAAGTGTTTCTTATAGTTCTATTAAAACACTTCCACACATATCGCTGTCATTTATCTTATTCTGTATTTAACCAAATATGTTTTTCTCCTTGAGATTTTCTCCAGTTCTGGTCACTGTACTTCTATTCGGTTTCTCCATATAAGCTATTCACTCAATCTCTATTGCTTGTTTGCTTATGAATTGAATATTGTGGTGTGCCCAGGTGTTGCCACAAGTGCAACTTGAGGGCACATCTCTTGCACTGCCATTGCACTGGCACTCAGATTCCCCAAGTTTCTCAGTATGCAAATCACAGATGACAATTCAGCCAAACCATAAAGTTACCTGTGCCGGCATTGTGGCGAAAACACCCACCGCTCTCCTGCACTGGAAATCCCCTTGTCAGACTCGGTTACCCACAGCTCTTCCCCATACATCGTCACAGTTTTGCAGCCACCTCTGCTTCAGGGAATCTCTCACCACAAACAAAATTGACTTTTCTTACTGAAAATTGAGCCACAGCAAATTTCTTACATGATCAATTCTGTTCACCCACAAGATATGACTGGCCCTTTTCCTCAGACTCCAATCAATGCCTGCTCCCTTTGACTCGCTTCTACTTTTTACCTTACACTTATTTATTTATGTAGGCAGATTCCCAGGTCATTCCCTGCCCTATTCAAAGAGATCAGGTTTGCACCTCTCCTGCGTGGGATGTCTCCAAAGTCAGAAGCATTCTCTTTGAATGAAATTCACTCCTTATGTCTTCGCAGACCCTTTCCCATGCCAGAAGCTCACCCTGCTAAGGCACCCTTGGCTTGGTCCAGCCTGTTCCCATCTCCATCAGACTCTTTCCGCTCTTGCCAAGCCCCAGCCCTTGGTGGGCTCTGTCATCCCTGAATCTCCTACCAGCCTTCACAGGTAGGTGGGTGGGTCCCAGGGGGGACCCAGGTGTGGGGCTGTGCCAGCTGCGATGTAGCTCCCTGCCTGGCTCTGCCCACCCTGTGGGGGAGTGACCAGAGTGACTCCTGGTATGTATCTAATTTTGAACTTATGTGCTTTTGAGTTACACTGTACGAAACCATACAATAGCTCCTAATGCTTACAGTATAATTTCCCTGTGTTAGTTTTCATTTTCTAGAATGGCGCTAGTTCTGTATTGTTATTCATTTTATGTACCCTTTATCATATTTGTCAGTAAATCTCCAGCAGACACAAAGCAGTGGGGTGTGTTTGCAGCGCTACAGCTACCAGGGCTTGGCAAAATAGCAGTGTAAAAATMATTTGCATTAGAGCTAATAAAGACAGCTGGAATGGACCCCAAAATATGTTCAATAAACCAATAAGAGTGACTGCTGATTATACTCCTACTTTAGTAAAAGTAACTGGTTTTCATTCAATGTTTAGAGTACTGTAATTGTGTAGTGTAGTATTTTACCCGCAATTTAAATTTAATATAATGGTCAATGCCTGCCTTTAAATGCTGACAGTTTGCTAACAATTTCCAGTCTCATGCCTCATGCATTTTATTTCCACCATATAAGGGTAGGGTGAATGTCTCACTGTAACTCCTGGTAAATGCCGATTCTTTTATTGTGACCATTATTGCTATTACTTTGGGGAATAAAGGCAGGTTGGTTTTTTTTTTCCACCCCAATTCCTGTATTCAAGGTTTTCCAGAAATATTCTAGAGGAGTGGAGAGATCATACTTAGGAAAAGAATTACATGAATTAACCATTTAATAGAATTATTTGAAAATCTAGATGCTAACATGCTGCTGTAGATTCCCTCTCCATTTCCCCATAAGCAAGTTCAGCTTATGTATCCCATGGAAATGATTTATTTAAAATAGAAGTGTCAGACCTTGAGACAATAATATCCTACCAAATCTGCATGTCTTCAAAATATGTGCTTATTCTGAAACATGCACATATTGGCTTTCATAAAAGAACATGCCTGTTTTTTCCCTTGTTTGATGCATGCCAGCAATTTTTATAAAGAGGATAACTGATAGACATTCTTAATAACAATGACAAATAAATAACATCTCTTTCCCACAATGCTTGACAATGCAAGGATTCTGTGCAGGATTATTATAGGCAAAAATAACAAGCAGAATTTGCCTGTACCGTGTGCCATACATGAAACAACAAATCAGTCCATACTAAGTTCATTTAGCCATATTTTACATCATCTAGAACTGGAATTGTGTAGCCTACAAAACAATTTATATTTTATCTGTACCATCTAATTAATTAAATGGCCCCAGAGTACCAGACTCACAAATCTCGTTAATAGCTGAATACTGAAATAAAGGCTGTTCACCCCTACTAGAATAATATTTGCATATCTCCACCTGCGATGGGTAATAAGTACCTGCCACAAATCAGAATTATGAATTTTGTACGCCTAACAAAACCGCAGGGGAAATTATACCTCAGACATTCCATAATAATTGCAGCTAAGCTGTTTAGTGCCATCCACTTATTCTGCCTGAAGTGTTTAAAGCAGCAACAGTTGTAAATGAATTCAGGCACACATTCAAGAGAAAATGTTTTAAAAAGTTTTTCTGTCTTGCCATATGTAATTATCTTTATAGAAATGTTCAGCTACAAGTTATAACATGCTCACATTTAAAATTGCAAATTAAAAAGTAAGTTCCTCTAATTAAAGTACATTTTATAAGAGTGTTTTTTTAAGTTTACTATGATGATATAGGAAACAGCTTGGGCCGTGTTTATTCCATTGGTCTCCCAGAATTGGTGATCCGGTCTATAAACAACCACAGCGAGGGGCCTGCTTTTGCAGTGCTTCTTGCCCCAATAATGTGCGATTCATGGGGGAGAGTTAACTGTTAAGGCTTAAACAGAAATATACTGCAATGTAGATAGTCTTTCATAGGCTAGGGAATTGGGACATTAAAGTAGGCAGAGCGAGTTGCCTCCGGTTTATTTTCATGGCAGGCATGGAAACTGCATATGGAGCAGAGCTGGGAAGGAAGAGCGGTGAGATGCTGGTGGTCCCAGCTTCTGGATGGGAGTGTGAAGGAATAATGCCCAAGTTTACACCTTATATAGTGACTTGACTTCCAGAGAGCCCCAAAGCTCTTTATAAGCACGGGTCTTACTCAGTCACCCGCGTTAGGACAACTCTAGGAACTGGACCATCCTTTCTTTCGAGAATACAGGGTGCTCCGTGAATGTGGTATGAACCCATCTTCCGTGTGTGTGTATCTGCTGGTTGTGGCACTATGTGACAGCTCCCAGTTTATCAATGGAAGCTAAGAGACTGGGGCACAGGCAGTGCTTTTGAAGCCATAGCAGTGCATGGTGCACGTTCCACCTCTGCCTCCAGATGAAGATACTGGGACACGGGACAGCACCTGTCCCTGTAGGATCCCTGGTCCCAGCCTGCCTCTCTGCAGGAGCTGGCGGGGGACAGGTCTTTGTTCCTGCGAACATGAGGCATTAGGCAGCAGACTGGTGGCAGTCCTGCCGCCTCTCGTGATGTGAATGCATGAATCATTATATTACAGATTTTAAAGAAGGCAACAGACCAACAAAAATAACTCCTCCTTCACCCTGGTTCTCACTGAACGCTTTGTGTTTTATGAAGAGCTAGGCTTCCCCGCTCCGCAGCAGAGGAGAACAGAGCCGAAACTGCAGTCTGAACGGTATTTGTGATCACTGAAATCAGTTCATCGTTTTAAAGCTAGTCTTCTGATTTTGGGGACTTTTCTCTTAGTAATGCACAGCATGGGCAAGCCTGGGGATGCATGTTTAGGCTGGGGGTGGCAGCACCCTGGAGGGAAGGGAGAGACAGGGAAACCCCATTTGCATCAGATGAGAAGGGCAGAGGCAGCCCAGAAGAGGGCATGGGGTGGCGGAGGGACAGATCGGGGTGTCTCTGAGGAAACTGTGTCCTGGAGTGGGGCTGGCAGTTTGGGTAAGCATTCAAATGCACATGTTTGTACAGACGACAAACTCGCCTCCGGGCTAGGTTTAAGCTATTGTAACACTAGCTGCTGTAGCCTTATAACACGAGAATGTAACCTCACTATAATGCTTGCTGCCCCTCCAGAAGAGGAGCAGGAGAAGCTAGGAGAGGATCGCTCCTGGAGAGGCGGTGGTACCCTCTGCCGAGCCCTGCTGGCGACACGCAGCCCCTGGGGAAGGAGGCCCCGTGGTACTGCAGCTCCTGTGCCTATCAACATCCACATCTTTATGCTGCAAGGGTAGCAGTCATTTTGCCGGTGTTCTAGTAAAGGATTAAAAAATAATTAGGATTTATATATGTTCAAAAGGAAGGGGCACAGTGCAGAGAGTCACAAAAAGGTGATTAAGTCAGGTTGTCTGGCTCTGCCTAGCCTGACAGCGGTGAGTCTGAGGGTTTAGGAAAATAGCTGATAGCCTATTACCATGATGAAGTGTAGCTTAAAACTACATTTTATATTTTAGAGAACTAACAGATAGGTCCCTATGGATTTTTTTTTTGTTTGTTTGTTTGTTTGTTTTTTTTTTTTTTTTTTATATTACATAAAATGGCTATAGAAGCTGAACCGTAATCTCTCACTAACTTACACATTAGCCCAGGGCAATAAAGGTGTTTTTATTGGAGGCAGATTTCATGAAAAGTTGTTTGGTTTTATCTCTGAATATTGTACTATGCTGAAGGCATTTAAGTATCCTGTTGGGACGCTCTGTCCTGGAAAGCAGTTATTCTCAAAAGGACAGTGAGGTCATTAGAAAAGCTCTCCTTTCTGCTAGAGTGCTGCAGGATCCTGCCCTTTCTCCTCTGCTCATCTCCCGCTCTTTTGCCTTAGCTGCAAACAGAGGCTAAGCCGCACTTTCAGACTGCAATCCCTGCTTGCCCTCTGACGGATCCGGCACCGGCAGCTGAACACGGCTGAAAGGGAGGCCCTGGTCCTCCTGCCTGCTTCCTCAAGTCTTGCCAAGTCCTCCTTCCTCACTCCCCGCCAGCGGTGCAGGATCCTGCCTCTCTCCAGCAAGGTTGCAGGTCTGCCCTTCAGTTCACACCTCTTACCTGGGCCGTTCCCAAAAACAGCAGGCTGGTTCCCTGCTGTAAGTTGCCACTTTTCCTGTCGTGGCTGGAAGCAATTAAAATGTTTGCCCCAACTCCTATCATCTTGATTTTTCACAACACCCTTGCATCTAATCTTGACAAAGGCAGCACTAGTTACCGGTACCCATCCGGAGCGTCGTGGCAACCACCCCTTCCCTAATGGCTCACATTGGCCAGGCTGCCTCTCTGCATGCATCCCTCCCTGCTAATTCCCTTGATTTCACAGATAGCGTAACCTGCTTGTTGTCAGGCCTCTTCCACCCTTCACCTATCACTCGGTATCAGCCTGCAACCATCTCTTGGCACTCGCTGTCATGACAGGATGGTTACATTTTCTATCAAGCCTTTCATGCCTTCTACTCCTATTCCTGTGCTTTCTCTACCTTCGGTTGGCAGCGGTGCCTCATAAATATCCATAAATAAGCCTGGCTTCTAGCTGTGATTCAGCACTGCGTATTTGTCTCTGTGGCTTATATGTTTGGAGGACTATTGGCAGTACAGGTGTCCTCTCTGCCTCTCAGGTGGTCCCTGCTCCCCTGCAGACACTCCACCTCTCCTTTGGATTTTGCTGTCCTGTTCAGTTCTTGTAGAAGCTCAAATACATACAAAATGTGGGAGAGTATCCTCTCTAAATCCAAAGACTTTAGAGTCTAGACTAGACTGCTAGTGGCTAATAGCGTCAGAAAATGCTCATTGTACTGCTATGTAAATGCAGCAGCGTACGGCCTTAGCAGCAGTGTTACTTGGGCTTAGTCCCTTTCCAGGGATTTTTTCCAAGTATTTGTATCAGCTTGCCTCTGTCTGGAAGGCAGATGAGGAGTTGGCGCTAGTGGTTTCTTTCCATAAACTATTATGCAGAGGATAATCTCTGATTGATGAGGTCGTGCCCTGCTACCTTACAAAGAAACACATGTGTCTCTCCTAGATTTAAACCTAAGGCCATACTTGGCAATCAGTCAGCAGTTCCTCATTGATTATGACTGGCAGGGATTTTTATTATGCTTATTTTTCGTTTTATTTCCTTCATTTATCTAAATCTGCCAAATATTTCTGTTTAATCTTTCAATCTATAAAAAGTACAGATTTCATCTTATATGATGCTTTAGTATGTATGATAAAAAGACGGTTTTTCCTTTACCTTGCACTTTCCATTCATATTGTAATTTTTTGTTCAAGCTTAAGCAGTCCACATTTCATTAAAAAACCCCACACTATTCATATTTCTTTCATCCCTATAAGATGGTAAAAGCGATGTTGCTTTGATGAAATTTGGCAGGTAAGAGGATCTAGTTGAATCATCTCAAACCCCTGGAGTTTTGGGCCTCCAGCTATTATAGTAGAGCAGCTATGAGTATTCAAAAATTGGTCCTTTGTTTGCACTGAATTTCCAAGCCATCTGTAGCACACAAAAGCCACAGCTCTCTTTATAGTTCAGAATGAATATTTAAAAGTTCAGTTTTAGATTTTATTTGTAGCACTTCAGATCTCTCTATCCCATCTGTCTTGTGTCTCAGAGCAGTTGCATTAAACTGTACTTGGCAACGTCAGAACTTGGTCTTAGTATTGAAGGTAAACCCTGGTTCCTTTTCATTTGGTACCGCAGAATATGCACATGCACGATCTGGACCCGCACAGAGGACTGATAACATATGGTTTCATTTATTCACATGCTGTAAATTATTATTAGAATATTAACAAGCAGCTGCAAATATCAGGTCATCCAGTCTGAACCTCGCTATATGCCTTTGTAGTGTGGCAGAAAAAAGCAAACATCTGCATGAGTGCTGCTGGCTCTGGATGGGTGTAACGTGGCGGAGGAGTGCGGCACCCTGGAGTGGCCGGCAGCACCTGTCCCAACCTGGGCTGCCCCTACATCGGAAAGCTGTTCTCGGACCCRTGCACTGAGCCTCCGCTTTCACAGCGTGGCTGGGAAGTGACAGGTGCCCTTGGGGAAAGGGAAGGGGCGAGGACACGTCGCGGTGAGAGGGGACTCGTGCTGGCTGGTATGGAGGAGGCTGTAGGGAAAGGGGATGGAACTGCTCACTTCAGATGGTGTTGGCATATGCATTCACGTTCGTACATACGTGCCTGCCTATTTAATGGAAAATTTAGCAAGAAACAACAGAGCTTCTTTAAATTATAGGAAAATAGCTCCTTGTGCTAATTTACCTTGTTAGAGTATCATCATCTGTTTGAATCAGATTCGGTATTTTGTATCTAAACTTTAGCTGCATCTGTCAACAACGTGCAATTTTTTTTCTGTTCTGTGTTTAACCAGATACCTGAAGTCACCTATTCTGAGTCAGTGGTATGAAAAAAGAAGCACCATATCCTCCATAAAAAGTAAGAATCATTTACCTCTCATTAAGGCATTCTTCAGTTCTGGTAATCATTCATCCTTCGTTTTCGTTCTGTGCCCTGCCCTGAGTTGTAGTGGGATGTTTGTTACACTCTTGAGGTTTAAATGAATCACTGCCCTTAATGGAGCTCTTCTCTTTAATGTTTTTTTTTATATAGAAATATATAAACATATGTGTTTTTATACATATTTATGTACGCACACACGTATATATGTATGTACCTCCATCCCTTTCTGGAAAAAATGAGCAAAATATGTACATTAATATGTACCACTATGAAAAACTTCTCCATCTCAACAAGATCTTAAATATAACAAACATGTTGCAATTCACCATGTAAAGTCTGTCCTAATGGCTGTGTTGTCTTCATATGAAATGAAATTAAATGAATGCAGACTATGGTGTCCTGAACTGAGGTCCCTGGGATTAACTGAAAAACTGGAGCTTGTAAAACCAGAAGTTTACGTTCTTAAGAGTAAATTATATATCGTCATCTCATCAGTTAAGCTTAGAAGGGTAAGAACTATTCAGGTTATTGTACTGTTACTGTTTAATGAAAAATAGCTATTTTAGAATACAAGTAATTCTGCAATATTTAATAGAAATTTAACATAGATTCTTATAGTTATTTAGATAGATCTTTGAAGAAAGCTGTGTGTGTGTCTGGTAGGCATGTGTTTTCATCATTTCTCACTCAGGTCTTCCATGAGGCCAGATTCTTGTTTTTCCAAAGATGAGTATTTTATATAATATTTTAACTAACTTTTGCACTAATCTCTGCAGGTTTATATCACTTTAAAGAACAACTAGGGTAATGAAAGAAGTAATACGTTTTTGCTGAATTGACTAAATCATAGGGAATTAACTGTTGCTTCTGGTAGTGCTGCCTCTGTAACGGAGCTCTGAACCTCACTGGGAGTTGTAGCAGAGTGCTCCATGGCTGCATTCCCATGAAGAGAAGGGGTGTTTTTGCAGTGGTGGGTTGTCTCTTTTCCTAACGAAAGGCAGCCTTACCTTCTGGCTTTGCATTTCCTTATGTGTTCCCGTATGAGGTTTTTTTCTTAGGCTTTAAAATAACAAGCTTCTCTTTTCCACAGACCTCTGTCGTCTACTGCTAGTGCTCCCTGGAGAATAGATGGTCACAAAAGTGAACTGTGTTTCTGGGTGCATATGGCATCTGACACTTGACTCCGTGCACTGCCCATGCAACCATTCCCATAACTTCAAACGAGCAGCACAAAATAAGTAAGTATGAGAATTTAACTCCAAATGTTGTTTTGATAATTTATTATTTGGGGAACTTTTGTCTGTTATCACTTAATGAGAGACTGAAAAACATAGACAAGTAAAATCATATAATGTGCCTAAAGCACTTGTTACTGAGACCAGCTCAGCTCACATGGCTGCAGCAGTGCCACGTGGATGAGAAGAGCAGGGGCCACATGCTTAGGTACTGTTTGGGGCTGGGAAGGGGACTGTGCTAGAGGTGAGGAAGGAAGTGTCTTGGTAAAGGCATTTATTGATGGTAAATTGTTTCTTGTCAATAAGCATCTATTCTACAAAAGCTCCACCTCACTGTACTTTCATATGGAAATGGGGAGTAAGCTTTGATCTTCAGATTGTAAAATCTAAGCTAGAAAGAATTTAGAGGAAAGGCGAAAGAAGAATAATTCAGCTGTTAGTTTCCTTTCCTTTGGGAAATGAGTGGGGCAAAAGAAAGAATTTATGGAGGATGGGAATGAAAGCTCTTCCAGCTGATGGCCTGAGTTAAAGACAAAATTTGTGGAGTGTTGTTTGCTAATACAGGGCTAGCCACAGTTAACTGAACATCAGGTTTTTGCAAAACTCTTCAAGTTAGGGAAATAGTCAAAACAAAGAAAAATATCACTAATTTCCCTATAATAAGTGGGAAACATAGCCTCAGACCAAGTCTTATGATGCAAACACACTCAAAACCAAAGACGACAACAAAAAAGTCGTTCTCTGGGGAGCTCTGTACCGTTTAGGCTGCAGCTGCCCTACCTTGCCCAGTTGGAAAGGCTCAAGCTCCCCAGTGAACAGCCAGGGCTCGGGCAGCATCTGGCAGCCTTTGGTCTG
The DNA here is from genome assembly GCA_035582835.1 of Phoebastria nigripes. Lineage (NCBI taxonomy): Eukaryota > Metazoa > Chordata > Aves > Procellariiformes > Diomedeidae > Phoebastria > Phoebastria nigripes. The sequence goes on along the minus strand of JAYKAV010002308.1, from coordinate 1,030,451 downwards.
ACTAATAATACTTAGAAGTTTCTAGGGCTGCCTGTAGTCTCAGGAAATATGTATATTTTTTCATTTATTCTTTTATAAAACTATTCTTTTATAAAACCTTTGTTCCTTCTATAGAGATGCATGGCTGATTCATTGTAAATCTTCGTACTATATGGTATTTTTAATCCTTTTGCTTTGTGTGTATAAAAAGCTGCATATTTCCTGTGCTTTGCCCAGCTTTATCCTCAGCAGTGAAGCTCCTTCCACAGCAGTAAGTCAGCGGGGTGGGATGACCGCTTCTGCCCGGCTGCAGCCTTGCCCGTTTGTGCAGCAGTCCAGGCCTGTTCACTTTCTTCTGCTCCGTAGTGCATTTAAATATCAAGATGGGTTTGGTTCTAGTCCAGGATTTCTAAAAACAGGAACCTGGAGTTAGGTACCGAAGTGCATCCAAACATACTGAATGCATTGAAGTTTTGACTGGCCTCAAAAAAGCTTCCTCACAGTCTAAATTTTGCAAGATGGTTATTTTTTAGGCATCTCAACCGTTGATTTAGGAACCTAGTTTTAGGCATCCAGTCTTTTGGATCCAGCCCCGCAGTCCTATAGGTACACGATGGGACTCCAAGCTGTAGTCTGTCTAAGCAGAAAGATGTTGCAATAGGTCTCTTCTCATCCAGGTGTATGTGTGCTCCCCTCTCCTGCCACGCAGACAATAGTAGTGTTTTACATTGGGTTCATGCTGGGTGATGGCATAATCCAGCTGCTTCAGTGTAAATCAAAGAAGATTTTGAAAACATGCAGGTATCAAGTGCTGACAGAACAAGCACTTAAAAATACAGCAACTGTAAGATCCTAAGAGAACATCTAACCTGAATCCTTCAGTTAATCCCGCCTGTTTTGTCCTCTCCTTCAAAAAGTGAGACCTGTGGCTGGGGGAGGCACAAGCTGTGGCTGCTGCGTGGCTGGGGTAGGAAAGCAAGCACGTTTCTCTGAGGGCTTTCTGAAATCATTACCTGGTGTAATTATTCTTTTAACACAAAGTAGTGTAACCTAGGGACCAGTTTCTTTAGGATAGATATTTCAGGTAATTCTGAAATAGTCAGCACTTTTTTCACTGTCAAATATGTTGCATTGAATATCAAGCAGCATGACCAGTTAGGGTAAGAGGAGAAAGATGGCTATCTGTTAAATCCCAGACCCTATGAGGTAGCTGCTTTTCCTGCCCAGTCTTCAACACCACAGTGCTTTGAGGAGGAGGGCTATGGAGAGTGAGGCAGACCACATTCTGGCCATTTCAGCAGCCTGGGCTTTCTCGTGCAAAGGAGGGGGCTTCCCTGCCCCTAGCTCGAGTGACCTGCTCCTGTGGAAGAGGATGGGCAGGAGTGCAGGTCCAGTTGGGCCACGGCTACAGGGTAGAGTTGAGCTCAAATGCTGTTTTTTCAGTGTTTTGTCAGGCTGGCGCACACTCGCTCTGAGTCTGTAATTGCACTCCCAAGCCTGGTGTGGTCTGTGCTAAGGGCTGGAAGCGAAAAAGCTAAAATAGAGATAGCAAGGGCAAGGATGAAACCCCTTACTTCAGATTATTGGTGTATTTATTTTTTTAACCATCGTAATTTGTGAATGGGCAGGGCAGGTCAGAAACGCCCTTCTGTGCGGAGCTGCGCGCAGCCTGAGCGACGGCCCGAGTCCCACCCCGGCTTGGTGCTGCCAGCCTGCCTGTTATCCTTGTCCTGTGTTAGAAAGTTTTAAAGGTCACCTCAAAATGAAGAGGACGAGAAGTATAGTGACAAAGAGGTACATTTGGAGTCACAGCATTAAGGTGCAAAGTAACTAGAGGATTTTTTAATTTTTATTTTTTACTAAATTTTCCCTTTTATAGCATGACCACTGTTTGGTGCCCTGTAGCTGCAGTTTAAATGAGTATTCCTGTAAATCTTGACGAAGAATAAATGATAGATAATGGGGGTTGGGTTGTTTGTGATTGATTAATGCTGAAAACAAGAACATGCACCTCGAACCACACGTGTGATTTTCATAGGGCAGTTTATGAAGTTGCAGAGAAGGAGGATATTCAAATATTTACTTGTTTTTGTAAACCCAAAGAGACTTTAGACCACACATTCACTGAACTTCCAGAATTCCATCAGGCTGCGTGTATGCACTTGTTAAGTCCTTAAACTAGTAAGATGTCATTAAAACATTCATTGACACAGCCACTGTCTACTTTAGCTAGCCCTTCAACATTACTAATTCAGGTCTTCCTGCATTTGCATGCAGCACCTCAGCTACATGGCTTTAATGTTGTTCTCTGTTTTGTTCTGCTGTCAGGTATTCAGCTCTAGTGTCTTCTTCACTGAAGAATTTCTATATTATAGCTCTGAATACAATCTGTTTTGTATGCTCATGAACTAGCTTTAGGATTGAAAAAAACTATTTTATATTCCACACTGGTTAATTTTTCATTTCTCTGGCACCTTGGTGAAAAGTAGTCAACATAGTTAACAATATACATTGTGCAACAATAAATATTTTATTGGATATATAATCTGCACAATTTACAAGTTTGATTTTTCTCTGGGAGTCTGAATAAATCTATAATTTTGAATATTTGGTGAAAACTCATTTTTTACAGTATATTACTCTATAATCACTATGAAACGTATGATCGGCTTTTTAATGGGAGCTATAGACATTACCTTCACTTTTTTCCTAACATTGCTAAACTCTAATAAAGCTGTTTTATGGGGAGGGTAGTCTGGAGCAAGAAATATGGAGGTTTCATCCTGGGAACAGTATATAATTCATATGCTAGTAAATTATAGTGTATTCCTTACACAAGATAACTTTAAGGAGGTTTTTAAAAATGTGTGTGTCTAAATGCTTATATATCTAGTTTATATATGAATTTGATGTACATTTGTTTGGTTTTGTTGTGTTTTCTGGTTTATTCTGTTGGAATTAATAGATTTCTTTATTTATGTCTAGCTTGTGGTTCCTATCCTTGTCTTAAGCCCATTGTAATAAAGGAAAAAATTCTGTTCTTTTCTACTCCAGCATATCCACTCTACACCGACAGGTTTATGTTTCTGTTCATGGTGTCATATACAGGAATGTAGGGCTGGAGATTGTTTGCTTTCTTTATATATTAATAAATTAGGCTTTTACTGTTGCACACACCTAGAAACTGTACTTGATCCAGGAGACAAAAAGATAAATTACTCCGTACGCAGGGTATTGAACTCCTATCACTATATTGTGATATATTAATTCTTCTTTAATGTATTCATCCTCACTGTGTGCCTGTGAGACAGGGAGGCTAAGTCATACTTATCTCAAAGATGGGGGATTAAGCCACAAAAAAACCCTAAGCAACTTGACTAAGACTGTGCAGGATGTTTGTAGCAAAATAGTAAATGATCACAGCTCTGAGTAGCGATGTTAAGTATGGGATCATTCACCTTCTGTTCCAAGGCTTCAGCTCTTGCCTCAGAAGCTACACTTTCACATTGCTTAAGTAAAATTCCATTTGAAATAAATCAACAGTTGTAAATGCAAGTATTGTAGTCTGCAAGCCAACCAAGGGATTTTAAATACCGCGTTACTGGGTGTGTAATTCCCCATCATTTTCCCCTGGTACTTTTGCTTTTTTGGAACTAGTGACCAAGTCTCTTCACGGAGCACAGCAACATTAGTGCCTATTTGAATATAAACAAGATTATGAAAAGAAGATGTAGCAGCTGATGATTGTGGATGGGTTTCAAGCACGTAGAGAAAAAAATATTTTCATGTCATCCAAAGGATGAGCAAAAAGGGAGAAAATGAACAATGCATATCAGAGAAAAGTTACCCAGCATAGCTGGCTGCATTTAGGTTGGTGAATACTTTCCAGAGAGGGGAAATGGAAGCTCAGGTGCTCAAGCAGTTTTGAAATTAGACTGGTGAATGTGTTCAGAAAACAGTTTGTGATTAAAGCAGGTCTGTTCCGATTCTAATGTTTCTTTCTGAAAGAAACTCATATTTGATAATGCATTAGTTCCAAAACTGGTAACCTAAATATTGACGCATGTTTGCAAAATTGTGCTGTAGGTGCACGGATTAGCTCAAGGTTTAGAATTCCCTCAGGTAACAGGAACTATCAGTTGCTTCTCCCAGATGAAGATGAATGTGTTTACTGTTGACAAAATAGTCTTCTTCATTCTTGTAATGGAGAACTTTAATACTGCTTCTTTTAAATGTCATCCGCCTTCCCAATATCTTTCTTTTCCACCTTATCTGCTCTCAAAAACTCAAGAAGTAACCTTGCTGAACACAAACAGTTCTTGAAGTTTCATTAACCTCCTCTTGCCTCTTTCTGTGTGCTTAGTGACTAGAAGATCTTTACGACCACTTTAAAAGTGATTATTGTTCTGACAGTATCCTCTGCGAGGCTTGCTGTCTTGCCATTGAACTGAATGGGCTGTGCACAGGACATTATCTTGTGTTTTAGCTAGGAACAGTAAGCCACAGACAAAGGAATTCAATCATCTCGCTATGCTAAGTAGTACAATTTCTTTGATTTTAGACTTACGGATCTTTRTGTAAAACTCCTCCTGCGATTTCTTCTTCCCTTACTATTGCCTTTTTCGTCTACCGTCGTCCTTTCCCAGTTCTTCCTTTCCCTTGTTTAAAGATACGGCTGTCACTGAGCTGCCCCTTGCTTATCATCAGCAAACCCACCTTTCAGAAAGATCTACCTTTTTGCCGTGTCTGACGTCAGTAAGAGTTAGCCTTGTCATACTTTATGAGAGCCCCATCGTTGACTATAACCCCATGGTTGGCTGCTGTGTTATGCAGAACAAGGCAGGCTGCAAGGATGTCAGATGCAGTATTGAGTCTGTGCTTTAACAATTGGAAAAGACACGGAGAATGAGATTTCACTATCCCAGAAGACCTTCGAGTGATCAATGAATTCTGAGTAAGTGAACTAGTAAGTGAACTTCTGCTGGTATAAGGGCAAAATCAGATTAGATCCATCAGCTGTTTCTGTCCTGGATAGCCACTGTCGCCTAGAAATTATACAATAAAAAAGTAACTAAATCTGATGTATGAGACGGGGGATCAATGATGTGTTAGAATAAATGCAATGTAGCAGTAAATCAACCACCTAAAATACAAACCATATTCTAAAAATCTTGCCAATAAAGAGACATTTTCTATTTACAAAATTCATGAAAATTAGGACTCAGCAGACTGTTTGGGGAATAAATCTTATTCAAAGTTCGCTTAGTAAACTAGTAATGTTATGAGTCTGAGCTTTGATATACACTAATACGATACAGGCTCATCACATTACAAGGCAGCATTCTGATGTGAAAACGCTTGACTCATTATTAATAATTGACAGAGCACATGATGTTATTCACTACAGGAGCCTATTAACTGAGCGTTGGCAGCAGGATACAGTTGCAGGGAATAGCCTGTCCTTAAACATAAAGCAAAAGGCATTGACTAACTCGTGTAGTTTCCATTCAGCTCTTGGGATGGTGTCCATCTGCCGCGATGGGAGTAGATTGCTGTGCTCAGTCCAGAGAACACCTTCTCAAAGCCTGTACCAGACCTTGGGGCTTCTCCACTAACCCAAATTTTGCATTTAAGGGGGGAATTGCTGCAGTTAGGATTGAAGTGGAGCCGCTGACTATAACTAGCATTTATTAACTTGTGTTAAGGTATTGCAGAGAAAGGATTGAAGTGGAGCCGCTGACTATAACTAGCATTTATTAACTTGTGTTAAGGTATTGCAGAGAACGCCCACCAAGGACCAAAGCTGCTTGTGCTTGGCCGTATGCTGATGTTCACCGAGGCAGCACTTTCTTCCCCCTCTGCCTGACATGCTGATGACAGGGGTCATGAAAGAGGTAGCTGAGTAGGATCTGATGATAGCTACGGTTTGAGAAAGTTGAAGTCATAATTCGTGACTCAGATCTGAATTATCAGCTTCACCCACATCTTAAGTTATTATGCAGAGAGGTAAGAACCAGATTTTTTTTTTTTTTCCTAAGAGAAAGAAATGATATTCACAACTTGCATCTCTAAGGTCCTTAATTGGTTCACAATCAATCTGCAATTGTTCTTGGTTCTTCAGGGACAAGAAAGCCTAAAATATCCTGGTTTATCATTAAAATTAACAGATTTATAGAACCAGTATTTTGTAGTCAGTATAGCCTGTTCTCCCAAGTGGCAGGCAATATTGATGACATGTCTGCAAAAGGGGGGGTTAGATGTACCAAACTGCTGTGTAGTAGCAAGGGTACTGATATCAGTAAAACGGAGCATTCTGTGCTAGGAGGGAGCTTGGGGAGGGATGTGATCTTTTCACTTGGCAGGGCAGGGGGGGAATGTTGTTTTCCTCTTTCAGGTTAATCTTATTTATCAACTATTAACTTTATGTCAGCTAACTGGCAACGTGAAATTTTTTCCTAATAATAAAGCGGCAAGAGACTTGTAGATGTACTGAGTTACAGCATCTATGGCATCTCATTATGATGTAGCAAATGGTCCCTAGATATGATAGTATATTCAGACCAAACATATTCTTCTTCACTTCTGTTCTTAATTAGCAACTAAAAGATAAATAATTTTGCTGTCATTGCAGCACAATAACAATCAGGGCAAGGCAATGCCCTGTGAGCCTTGCCCTAAATCCTGTAGCACTAACTGTTCAAACAAACAAATCCCCCCACCCCCACTCCTTACTTTGATTTATTAACTTGAGATGAATGATTTGGCTGTCAAAGTCTGTCAGTGCCATGCAATGAAAATAAAATCGGTGGCAGTGCCCCRTGTGTGAAGCCACTCGTGGTGCCTAGCCTTAGACATTAGCACTGAAGCTCCACTCCTAGCCTCTCCCCACCCCCATTCATTAGCTTTCTAAATCCTCCTGTCTTTGTGGAATCACTGCAGCAAGTTGAAAATGATATATGTAATGAAAAACCCTGTCTGCCTAGTGCAGAGAGGGTGGAGAAAAAGACTGTGCTTAGCAGTCGCTGCTGTGCTGATTCCAGCAACGATTAGTGCAGACTTTGTTAGGAAAGCTCACCAAGAGCAGAATATTAAGGCACAAAAGGGAAACTCATTGTTTTTAAACATTTGCGTCTGCCTGACTGGTTTTGTTTCCTCTTTCAGCGCTATGACCAAATGCACTTAGAGCCTTCAGTGGGAAAGAAATGCAGATGTCTTTGAGGCTTTGTTATAGTTTGGAGCTATTTTCAATATTATGCTATAAATACATCATTATCTTTTCAGTATGGGTACCTGAAGAGCAAGAAACCATACAGGATCAGTACAGGCAGAGGGAATGGCACTGCATTGTATTGTAATACGGTTCAACTCAGTAAATGATGGGTGTGGGGAAAATACCAACAGATAAGTATTTCTGAGGTTTTGTGAACTATGTACACACAATGATATGTTGGTTATTTAAAAAATGTTTCATACTCTTCTGCATGACACACAAAAGATTTTATTTTTCAGAAGCCCTGGATTTCACAGCGCTAATCTAAGTCAATGACAGTGTGGGTGTTCGGCATCTCTGATGCCAAGCTATAATTGTACTTGATAAGCCAGGGTAAGGAACCTAGATGTTTAAAAAACTTGTGCATAATAGAGGACTCAAGCACATCCTGCCTCATAATGTGAAACAAAATCTATCTCATAACTATACAACCGTGGCTATTTTCTTGGTGGGAATGTAGATTTATTATAGTCCAGATATAGCATAAGCTAACAGGCCAGCAATGCAGCTTTAGGGCTTGAAGCTCTATGGCCATCACTTCGGTTTCAATGAATCTACATACAAGCTGTTGTGGTTTGGGCACAGAAGGTTTGAGATATTTGCATCCGCGCATACACCACCATGCTCTTCCTTCAGGTGTCTGGACAAAATCTTGCCTGTTTCTGAAGCTCTTTTGTGTCACTGGACTGTAGAATATGTCTTGAAGCCAGATGCTATTCTTGACTGCTGGACTTTATAGTCAGATTGTGTTGTTAAAGATGCTTTTTAATTGACTTGGTATTTGTCCCACATACAGCATATAATCCAACTGTTGTTTGTATGCTGGTATACCTTGAGGTGCCCATGGACATAAAAGCTTGTTTAATGCCCAACATGCTGGAAACTTGTATTATGAAAAAGTCCTTGCCCCGAAGCATTTTATATTTTCAACTGATGTGATGTGACAAACAGGAGGAAGGAAAATGGAAAGCATGGGGAAGTGAAATGAGTTGCCCAAGTTCTGGCAGCTGGTTTCCAGCTTGTAATCCAGTCCCTGAGCAATGAATCACACTCCTTACCAAAGGCCAATTTGTGAAGGAATGAGCTCCTACTGGGAAGGAACAGGCTAGTACATGCCTATTGACTTCGCTGCCAGATCTTCCCTGTCTTGGCTCTGTGCTGCGCTTTACCACTCAGCACAATGTCCAAAAATGTCACAGCATAGCTCAGAGGTAGCAACAGACTCGGAAACAGCCACAGATGACCCTTGTGTGTGTGAGTGTGTTCTGGATGCATGCATACAAACTCCTTGGGATGGCAGACCATGAGAAACAGCTACGACTACATTTGATTAATGTCTTTCTCAAAATCCACTTTGAAAAACAGCCTCAGGTATTAAAATGATAAACACGTAGTGCTAATCAAAATGATGCATATTTTTAGGATGTAAGAACTCAGGGCTAACTGTGCTGAGTCTAGAAGTGCTTTTTCTTGTACACCAAGATACGCTTTTACTCCTGGAAACATTCAAGGTCAGGTTGGACGGGGCTCTGAGCAACCTGATCTGGTTGAAGATGTCCCTGCTCATTGCAGGGGGTTTGGACTGGACGACCTTCAAAGGTCCCTTCCAACCCAAACTATTCTATGATTCTATGATCTTAGCATTGGACTTCCTGAACACATTGGGCTCTCGTTAGGGTTCATAGTCAGATATTATTGAAGAACAGACGGCCTCTCCTTTTGAATTGAGTAATTATGGAGATATTTTTACTTTCAAGTTCTGTGTCTTTTAAGCTATTGTGATGCTTAATAGAGATTCCTTTAAAAAGATTCATTCTTATCAAAGTAATAAGCGTAAGAATCCACGATCTGTGCTGTTTGCCTTCTTTCCCAATATGATTCCTCCATTGCATATATTAGATACTGAAAATTCTTTTTGAGTGAAAACATCAAAAATGTGTTTATGCCAAATGCTCTCAAGTTCTGAATCCTACGTTCTGCAGACTGTAGGATGTGTTGCTCTGTTGTCTTTTACCTATCTCCCCCTGACAATTTTATTTAAAAATAGCCAGAGAGAAACAGATGACAGCCTAACAAAAAGTCCACACTGTACCACGTCCCCTCCTCCAGCCCTGAGCCTCTTGTTCTAGCAAAACTCCTTTGCTTTCCTCTTTGATTTGCACAAATCTACCTTCAAAATTTTTCAAACGTTGCAGTGCATTAAACACTACAGCAGATGGTGCTTTTTGACGATGCCTTTCTACATGAAGCAACATTTTGTAGTGTATGCTGCATTATCAAAAAATCAAACATGTAATTATGCAAATATGTATGCCTTTATAATAATCAAGTTTTATTGTAAATGGTTGATGCACATCAATTTGATCCTGTAGTGCTGCTTTAAGTGCAGTTTAAGTGGCTTTTCAGTGTACCCAGAGGCAACACAAATGCATCTCTGGAATATTAATAAAATCCTGAATCTTTGAGACACCAACTGGTACAGCATTGCTTATACTGATTGAAACTAAATGCTAATCCTTTCCTTTATTTAAAAAAAAAAATCTGCTTTGTTATTTAAAACACTGATATTAGTGCGATATGAAGGGCCATTTTATTTTAAATTGTATTGTAATGTAGTTGTTAAAATAATGCCTAATCATACTATATTCAGATTCCACAATGTAAATTTGATGAGACAAGAATCCAATCATTTTACAGCCATGAATACAGAGATGTGTGTTAATATGTCCAGTTTTTCTAATTCTGTAAATTTATTAAGGAAATATCTGTTTTCAGGTTTCAATCCTGAATGCTAGAGCTTCCAAGTAACCAATTCCTGAATGCTCGCTAGAGATGGTTTTGCTTGTGAAATTCAATAAGCTAAATACTCATAGAAAAAAAAAATCAGCAAGGATTTTGACATCCATAATGAAGTGTAAACTTTATTGCTGATCTGATCCTGGCTTTTATACGTTGGTTAACTTCATTGGTCTAATGACAGCCATCTCTCTGAATGCACAGATACACATTCTGCTGTGGTTCGAGTTAGCAGATGGGCTGTGGATACAGATAAACCAAGACTGTAAATTATGTTTTGCCTGTTTGTTCCTCCTGTTCCAAAAGGCAGGGCACAAAAGGAGGAGATTGCATTGCTCGTGGAGAGAAGGCAGTAGCTATACCATGTCCCCCTTACCAGTTCCGGTAGGCTGGGTGTTTATTTTTTTGGGTTGCTATAAACAGAGGCTTTGTTAGCCTGAACCCAGACTGAGAAGGTAAAGAAATGTGTGTGCTTCCGGGCTTTCCCCAAAACTAATTTCCTGTAAACTTCGTGAAGGTTGATATGTTGGGCTTTCACTCTGTAAAATTTTTGCCTTCATTTTGGATCCCTGTTTTCAATTTACCTTCTTCACCATCTCTTCCCCCTGCTATTTTTGTTTCACGCTGCTGGTTCCTGTCTCCCTGCCCTTTGTCCTTCCTGTGCCTCCTTTCACCGCTATTTTTTACTTCCTCTCTGTGTTTGTGTGTTACCCCCCTCCGCTTTTCCCCCTCGCAGATTTTGCCTCCTCTGTCAGCCTTCTGCTCCTCAGATTTTCTTCCAAATGTTTCTCTCGGTTTCCCCATTTGGCTCCTTAGTCCTTCCACACACGTGTATTTCCTCACTCCCGTTCTGCTTTCCACGTTCCCCTTCCAGGTTTTACTCCATCTGATTTCTGTGTTTATCTTTTTTATTTTTCTCCCTGCTTTTCTCAATTCAGATTAGTTTAAAATATTGCAGGAAAAGCTGCTCTTGTGAAATTTCATCCAGATTGCTCTCGGAGCAGCTGCTGTCCTGGCATTTGCAATAGTGAGTCAAACCTGAGCCTAGGGGACCGGAGGTCCTTAAATGATCAAAACTCAGCGTCAGAATACTACCCAAAATATTGGCAAGCAGAACATGAATATAAAACCACAGCCGATAGTATCTGAAACCTCTTCCCACAGTTTTGACTTGATCTAGTATTTTAAGGGTGGTGTTTGGTTTTGTTGTTTTTTTCCTGAAGGAAGGGATTTCTCTCTCCTTATTTAGCATTCTTGTGACACTGAAGCAGGGAAGAGACATCATGCATCTTGAGAAGGCACTAGGGCCCCTAAAACTTGGAGTACAATTTTGCTTATTTTCTTAACATATAAAACCACATAAATCCTAATTTCTGAAAAGCTATCGCAAGAAAATTCTKGGTCAATAAACTGCCTTCTCTTACTGAGAGAGCAGATTACTTACAGTAATCAGAGAAGCTGAAAAACAACTGAGAGATTTTTCTGAACTGAAAAAAGCTCTCCAGGAACTTCAAATTAATGGGAGCATTTTAATAAAATTATAAAAATGAAATATATAAAGAAACAAATTTGTGAAAGTAAATGCCTATTGCCTCCAGGTGTTGCAACTTTATTCTCATGTATGCAAAGCTGAAAGTAAAATTGATTAGCAACAAAAATGAAACTTGCTGACTTGCCATTTTTATCAGCTGTGAATGCTGTGAACTTGGTTTATTTTTTACACTGTATTTTGTCTCATTATCTTAAATGACGTTTATAGTAAAGTTACTTGGTTTTTAAAAAGTATGCCTTCTAACCAATAGTAGCCCTTTAAATATAAATCCTGTATATCTGTAGCACTGAACCAAAGAAGCTGCCTGAGTTAACTTATTTGATTATTCACAGAAGAAACCATACAGATTTTTGAAGCTCAGTGAGCACCTGGTTTCCATCAGTTCCATAGATCTGTTTGTATATAAAAAATCTGTAAGTACTATTACCTTTTGATTGCATTTAATATTCAGAAACCAAACAGTACCCTGCTCTACTTCTGATTTTTATTTCAGTTGCATGGCATTTCAAGCTTAATTTAAACCCAATAATAACAAAATCTACATCCAATGCCTTGATTTCATATGCAAAGCCACCTAGACAACCACATACTTTGGGAGGTTTTTTCTTAAAGGTTCTACGTCAGGGAATGCTTCAGACATGCTTTGCCTGAGTCTTATGTGGGGCCAAGCTTTAATTAGAAGACCATAGTATTTTAATGTGATTTTGCACTGTTTAAAAAAAGAAATAGAGATCAAACTATAATTTCATAAATGGCAGTTTAAAATATATTACTGAAGAGATGTAGACTCGTAAGAAAAATTTAAAAAAATCTGAAAAAATATTCTTAATGGGTAAGGTTTGATATATATATATTTACAAAATATTAAATGATAGGCAATATTCTGTCTTTAAAGCAAAGATTGAAACTCGTGGTCAATTAATACAGTATTTCATAAGACGTTTGACTTTCCAGGCTGCATTGGTCACATAACAGTGAATAAACCATAAAGAAAATAAAGCTCAGTAATTGCCTGTTTTTTTGTTTTATATACGCAAACATCTGGTTACTGGTGTGGCTAGCAATTTGATAGAAATTCTCATGCAAGCAAAGAAGCGTGGTTCAGGCACAAGTGATTTTACTTCTAGCTTATATCCGGTGGTGTATAGGCTGTCCATATCTCTTGGTTTACTTTCAAATGTGTTTCCAGACTTTATCCTCTATTCTACCTACTCTGGTGGTCTGTATTGGACTGCAATCATATCTCGGTTACACATCTTGAGAAGAGTGTGAATAAGGTTTTAATGTGGTTAGAGATTGCAGAGCCAAAAGCCTTAAAAGCCTTAAAACCCTTAAGAGCCACCATTCCCTGCTTGGCTCGGTGCAAAATCAGCTCTTAACTTTACGGTGAGGGTACCGGGTACCTCCCCAGCGAATACTCCTCAACAAGCTCAGTTGCTGAATTCCTCACAAGATCTTCAAATGAACAACAGTTCTCATAATCATTTCTTCTGGTAGACTGAAATGCTTTAGCTCTGACCGTTTATGAATATATTTACTCTTTTGGGGATAACTTATCTGAATTCGAAGCCTAAGCTGTGTCAGTGCAGCTGTTTTTATGTGAAGGTGGCAGGCTTAATGACTGCACTGAAAATAAATCTATTATTATAATACTCTTTAGAGGAAAAAAGGTAAAGATAGACACTGTTTATGTTTTATTTTTTTAATGAATCTTACTAACTCCCACCCTTTACCATTTCCCTCGTCTTTTAAATTTCTCCACAGAGAAATTTAAGTGTTAAATTTAACAGAGATTAAAATTAAGAAACATTTAAATTTTCTCCATGGAGAAATTTAAGTGCAGGAATACATTGCTTTGTACTTGATTACTTTTATTCTCATTTTTTGTACATTATTTACAGTTGCAGTGTAACAAATATTTTGTCATTAAAATGCCTTCTATGAAAACATGAATAAAACCATTTTTTCCCCATGCAGTTTTCTGGTAAATTTGTCTACCAGCGGAAGCCCAGGTGCCGTCCAGGTGCGCGTTTGTCCGACTTGCAGCATGACGTGAAGGTCTGGAGCCCTGGTCTAAGTCCCAGATGTGAAAGCTGTCCTTGCAAGGCAGACCTGGGCTCAGCGCACCCCCCTCTCTAATCCTGGAGGCTCCAGCTTGGCTCAGCCACCTGCAGTATGGACAGAAGGATGTCTCCTCCTGGACTGAAGAAGTCAGTCAGCACTCTTCAGGTGGTATGGCCAGGGTTATGGCACTCTCTGGATTGGTAGAAAGGCACGAAAGAAAGCTTTTGTGAACATTTTAACTATGCCATTGNCAAAAGGCAAGACAACCATTATAATCTGAAAATAGATTTTATAATTTGTTTTTTCTCTCCTTTCCTCCTGGGGAGGTAAGAGAGGACTGTATTTTGCGATTTATGGGAGCAGTTGCAACCACTCCACACACCTCAACTAATGAGAAAATGAGTAAACCACATTTATAGGAACTAGTTAAATAGTCCTGAAAGAACTTCTGCTCCAGGCTGTGTTCAGGAATAAGTGTGCTTGGTTAGTAGGATATTAATCCTGCAATTTCCTTGTAAGAGCGAACTTTGGAGATCTGCGAAGTCCTGCTGAGAGCCATGGAACTTGCCATGACTTTCTGCCCACGTGGAGAAAACTGTAGCATCTGGTTTTCTTTAATTACAATTAGAGCAATGTTTCTTGAGAATTGTTCAACACAATAGTTTTCCAAAAGAAAATCATTGAAACCAAAGTTCCTGTCACACATATCCCAGGACAGCCAGCTGCCCGGTGACCAGTGTATTGGCTAATGGTGTAATCCAGACACGGTTACTCCAGTCACAAATGGAGGGTTCCTGGCTACTTGAGGGATAGGTGTCTCTCAGCTTTTTGAAATTTTACACTGAAAGTCATTTTTCTTCTCAATATAGCTCTGAAAGTATTGAAATATCCTATGGAACAGAATTCCTGTTTTCAGACTAGTCCTGTGTTTTAAGTCTGGATTTTCTTCTGACCCTGAAAGTCTGATGAAATTTCTAAATGTGTTTGTTCCTATGTTCTTAAAAAACGTAGGCTGAATTTCAAGGAAATTTCCATTGCTACTTTGTTCAGGAAGGACCTATGCTTCTGGGAAGCAGTGCTACAACAATTCTTTGGCAGACTCTCACTTTGCATCTTCAGGTTTTAACTTTGCATTTGGCAGGAGAGGTTTTTTGTCCTGTTTCCAAGTGAAATGAGACCTGTGTAGTTGAGCTACTTTTCTTTGCTTCTCTTGTCCAGCGCCTTCCCTCAAATAACTGCTGAGGCAGTTCACCGATTTCAATCAAGTTTGCCAGAAAGAGAGAGCTGTAAGGGACATGAAGTTTAGGAAGAAAACAGGTGCTTGAGTATGTCTGAGGGACCCAAATCAGTGCTTTTACCGGGGAAAAGTGATCCAAAAGCCAGGAGCCAGCTCACCAGTCAGCCCCTAGACCCTGCACCAGCCTCAGCAGAGGCTGTTACCTTCCCTGCCAGAGGGGTCAGGGAGGGGTCTTTTAGGAACTGGCACCTCAAGGACATGGAAGGGACCAGGGGACAATAGCACAGCACGGTGTTTGTCAGGGGATTTACAGTGAGATATTGCTCAGGAGCAACTTGTTAGCTTGTGCCTGGGTCTTTGCAGTGTGACGGCAGCCATGTAATATACTTTACGAGAGGACCAAAGAACATACCTACCTAGGGGTGGCTAAGTTAGCCAGAACTGACAATCAAATGTTAAATAATTAAATTGTTTTAGCTATTAATTGTAAGTGAATGTTGTTTTTAATTGCACTTTAATAATGCCGTGCCCTTTATAACCAAAATTAATGTTTTCTGTCTCTGTTTTTGAAGTACATGTCAGTTTAATTAAACTATTAATGGTAGACAGATTTTTAAGTACTTTATATTCTTCATTAAATTGTATCTGTTCAACAAGCATAAACAGGAAAATAGGCTCAGTTAGAAGCAGATTCACGTTCTGCCTGATAAATCATTCATCATCAGATAAGATGATGAGGCATGCTTGTTTTTCTGTAGGCTCACAATGATAAACAAATCCACTTTTATATTATAATATTTATTGAGTTCATAGAAAAATAAACAAGACTTCACTTTTAATATTAACAACAGGCCTGAAAGCTGTTGTTTGTGTTTATGACTGGTCAATGAACAGAAAGCAGTATCTTGATGGTCTGAGGGTCAATGTTAGTTCATTTTGTCTGAGGTGCTTGCTAGTAGAATATTTCTCTGGTCTAAGATATAGTTCTTTCAGGGCCATTCAACTGCAGTAATGATAAATATTTCTACTCTTTCTGCAGTGTTACCTAATTGCGTCTGGAAAGAATTAAAATATCTTTGATTTGGCAGAAGTGATATATTTATAAAGCAAATGTTGAGTAAGTCTCAATCCTTGTAGGATCCAATGCAGGAAGGGTGATGAAAACAATTTTTTGAAGATTGTACGAGACAGAATTATGGCAAGGTAATTTCTTCTCTGGTGGTAAAGTCTGCAAATCCTAATGGGCTGTTAATGGGCTAACAGGCAGAAATTAGGAAACAGTGCAGCAACTGCTCATGATACATTCCTGTGCATATTATATAGGCAGACAAAGATGTAACTGGTTATAATAGAGACAACAACGTCCTTCCTTTGTGTGGCAGATCAATCAATAGCCAGGCATGTGATCTTGTTCACTATTATGTTAGTAATGAAACCTTCTTGTGATGTGACAACTGTGGAATAACATTTGGTCACAAAGCTGGTGTTAACAAGCACAACTGGCACTCTGGTAATTAGACTGATTTCTGGTCTACTTTCACAGATTGTCGATAAATGCAGTAAACAACAGGCTGCTTTCTTTCAGAACAAGTTATATGAAGTTGTCATACTCTCCTTTGTTTTTTTATCAGACTGTGGCAAGGTGGGGACGTGCATATATTTCTTTATAAAATCATGTTTCACAATAGAAACTTTGCATGCATTGTTCAATGATCACATAATTAACCTCAGTCTTTTTTCTCTTGGGAAGAACACTAATTTCTCAGTTACAGGTAGGCAGTTAGATGGAGATATTCTTCCTCAAATTTCCAATATTCTCCCCTCTGATAAAGCTGTGTCTGCTATGGACAGCCATTAATATTGTTTAAGGATAAACTGAAATCTTAGACGCCATAGATTATCCTTGGTTTTAAAGGCCAAGAATATAGATCATATACAATTGTACTATAATTAAACAAAATAACTAAATTCAGCCACGGATGTGCTAGCCAGCTTTTCCATCACCAGTTTAGGACTGTTATGTCAAATTTCATTTGCTGTGTTTTGCTCTTCCCATAGACCCACAATAGTGGAAAGCTGAACTGTAGTTAGGTCTTCTCACCTGCATGGCAGAATAAGAAGGAGCTAGAGCTCCTTCCCTAGGTCCTGTACCTCCTCTGAGCCCATAGCCTGGCTCCACACATAGGAAAATGTGTGAGTGCTGTAGTTCTGCCTCCTCCCCTTCCAAAGCAGATGAATCAAGTCAACTGAGACATGTCTGGGGGAGCTGCTCAGTTTATTTTGCATTGGCTACATGGTAAAGCTTAAGCTGGAGGCACTGTAACGTGGATGCCATAAACCAGCACGAGTTTCTACGCTTGCTGTCCTTTCAGAAGGTGCATTCAGAAACTGGAAACAGCGGGTAGGGGACAGCAAGTGGTGGCAGTGTTGTGGTGTGTCTGGGCACTGGTGCTACCTGGTGCTTTGCTCAGATCTGTCTGAAGCTGAAGTCCAGCTCCATGCTGATCTCAAGGATCCTTATTGGTACTATTTGACTGAGAAGAGTTTCTTTCTCATGCTGAGCCATGTTTTGACCACTTGCTATAACTAAGTTCACTTTATAAGATCAAGAGAACAGTGAGCATCTCTTCATGGCTGTTATCGATGGTTGCCAGATCCTAATTCCCTGTGCAATCAATGAAAAGCAGTAGGGAGGAGTGTTTTACAGTAGGTACCTAATTTTATGCAGGATTAAGGCAGGAAGATGTCTCATTAGCAGTCAGTGAACATAAAAACTAAATCCACACCCGTAAACCAGGGAGGGTTTTGGACAAGTTCACTCAGCCGTAGGTATCAAGAATTTAGAGAGTATAAATAGCAGTGAATGCAGAATACTAATCTGAACGGTTAGAAACGAAGATCAGAGATGTCTGTTGCTGTTGTCTTCAGAGCACTCTCTGTTCTGACAAACCGCTGAGAAAGACCAAYGAGGCTCTGGAAGGCCTGTAGGTTTGTGCCCCTGAAAAACCTACAGGCTCCTAGGAAAGGAGGCCCATGAAAAGTAAGATAGGACTATGTGTGGTTTTGTCTGATAGGGCAGAACAATGTGTAGGAAGGGATTAGCAAGAGGTCTGTGGGTGTACCAAAATGCCATGGGCTCAGGGAAGGGGCAGGGTAAGAACCTGTTCTCTGACTTGTGGCTGGCTGAAGATGGTGGTACGATTTTGAGTGAGACCTCATGCCACACAATCCCAGCTTGGTTGGGAGGGGACTGCAGGAGGGCTTAGGTCTGACCTCCTGCTGAAACCAGGGTCAGCTGTGAGGCCGGACAAGGTTGCTCAGAGTTTTGTCCAGTCTGCTCTTGTGAGTCTCCAAGGATGGAGATGACACAGCCTCCCCGGGACCCTGCTCCACTGCTGTTCCCCTGCCCAGAAATCACACTTAAAGTATAAATGTGGTTTTTTTCACCAGTTTCTTCAGTTCCAACATGATTTTGTTTGGAGCCAGTGCTTCTCAGAGCTCCACATAGATTTCTATGGCTAAACCTATTGATAAAAGACTCAAATCTGCTGCTGAGGCAGCACTGAGACTGCATTCACTTGTCAATGGGAGTCCATAAGCAATGAATCTTTTTTCCTTCGGGAGTCGGAAAATAAAGTCTTAGTTTCTCGAAGAGACCAGATTCAAGCACCACTAGCTGCAGTAGATAACAAGAATGGTCATGTCGTTTAAAGAGATGGTTGGTTAGAGCATGTGTGAAAGCATCACGTGTTTGGAGAAACAACCTATGCACTTGGAAGGCAGCTGAAGAAGCAAGACAAGGAGATGTTTTGCCATATGTATCATTTAGGCTCTGCTGTTTCAAGGAGGTTTTACCTCACAAATGACTTTGTCAAAGGATGGCAGCATGGAGTGTTTCCAGCTATGTGGCTGGAAAATCTTAGCCATAGCTGCATGTATTTAGACCTTCCCAGTGCACGGTCTGTAGAAAACGTTTTTGTCAGTAAGGAGCACGGTGTTCTCCCTTCTTAAGGGTATATTTCACATTCTAAATCGATTTCTTTGGTAAGATTGAATAAATTCTAATTCACTAGCTTTGGTTTTTAAAGAAATGGAAGAAACAGAGTACAGCTAGTGACAGAGAAGTTGTCTTGGTATTCTATGTTTATTTGCCATCAGTTACTTCCATATTAAATTGTTCCATTTACAAGCTAGTATAATTTTTTTTTTCTAAGTGCCTGCTGCTCTGTCTAGTTGTGGAAAATGAAGCTTAGTTGTTTATGACCTGCACTGTACTTCATCGCTAACCTTCGGCAAGTGTACAAGTTCTGGAATGAGAATAAAGCTTCACTGGTGGTGACACAGCATGAGGCAAAGTATAATGCATGTTACTGTGGCACACCTGTGCTGGCTTTCCCTTGCTTATTGTGATAAAAAGTTCACTTTGTTAGCAGGCAAAATAGGTATAGCTTAAGGGGCCAGTTGTCTCTGATTGGCATACCTGGTTCCCATTAACATTAATGAGTAAAATGGACATATATTGGCAAGAGAGCAGACACTTGAGGAAGCAGGTAAGTGCAGGAATAAGGTGACATTTTTATAGTCACTTTTCTGACCATAACAACTCTTCAACAGCCATATAATTGAACTTTTAGACTCTCTAAATATAAAGATTGCATAATGTGTTTGTATTATTTAATAGCTGGCAAAAATCTAGCGAGGAAGGCCAGGTCTGCTCTTGACCTCTGAGAGAACAAGGTGCCAACTTCTCCCCTCTTCTAACTTGCTTGTTAGGCCTGTCCTCAGTAAAACACTTCTTGACACCCTTCCAGCACTCTTAATGGTTATCTTCCAATTTTCATCTTCCCTGTGGCAATGATTAGTTAAAAATCCATTAAGAAGGAAGCTTTGTCACTATCTACAGACCTCAGATTTTTTTGCACCTTTTCTGTCTGGCTTTGAAGGCTGTAWGCACATGAAAGAAGGTGGGGGGAGAAGGATGGCAATCACCGGTTTTCTTCTGGCAATGGACAGAGGTGTTGTGACTCTTTGGGATTTCCAGCAGCCTTTCGTGTCGCAGCCCATGCAGTTTGGACCTGCTGTCAGGGTAGGTGGGCAGTAATGGTCAGAGGGAAGGGATCAGCTCTCGCTGAAATGACAAAGGTGGCAAGCGTTTCCCCCGTGTTTAGTTTAGGTAAAGACACTCAATTCTCTGGATGTCTTCCTTCAGATGTACGATATATCTGTCTTTCCAATTTCTCACCAAGAGTTAGATCCTGAATTTCTAACTTGACTGAATAAGGCAACTAGCCAGAAGAAATAAGAGATCAGCTGAAGAGGTTTCTAAACTAGGTTTACTGGGGAGCCTCAGGCTCCTTCTGGCTTTTCAGGCTGCAGCAGTAGCCAGGAACATTTATTCCCATTTCCACTTGGCACAGAAGACTTTTTTTTTTTTCTTTTTCTTTCAGATTTGGGCTTCATTGCAGTTACTTCTTTTCTGTCTTTCCCAAATTCAATTACTGAAAAGCTACTTTTTGGATGCCTTTAGCTAATACTCTGAGTGTCCAGTTAAACCAGCTAGACACAGATAGGGTGTATAACAGCTTTTTGGTTCAGTGGCAAAACTGAACCCAACCCCGTTGAACTTGAATCAGACAGTTTAGTAAGTTTTTTACAAAGTTAACAAAAAAAGAGGTATTTTTATTCTACATGCAAAGCAAAAAGCTTAAATATTTGATGATTTTTTTCCTCTTTTTTTTAGTAAGTATTTTTTTCAATCATAAGACATTTTCATTTCATAGTGGTAAAGTTATTTTTAGAAAAAAAAAACCAAACCACTTTGGAATCTCACTTTTAAAATGCTAAAAAATGTTTCAACATTAAAAAAAAAAAAAATTTCCTCCTGCTTTTTCAGCTAAAGCTATATCCTGTACTGAGTCCAATAACAGAAATTGTCTCTATTCCCCTGTAAGTCAGTTTGTCAGCGAAGGCAGCCCTGCAGGGTGGGGGGCTGCGTAGCCCTGCCTGGAGATGGTGATCAGTGCCAGACACTGCCGCAAGCGCCGTCGGCGGTCTGCTCTGTCCTACACGTGTTACTGCTGTGCTCCACAGACTCGCTAAATTGATTTCAGTCATTTTCTAGGCTCACCTCAATGTGCTGCATTTGTATCTATGAAGCTTCTGTGATTACTGTCTAAGCAGGGCATGATTAAAGAAGAGGTACTTATGCCCACAGCTCCTCCAGTGATTTTATCAGACCCTAACCTCTTTATTTAAAAATGTATCTGTAAAGAAAACCTTAGTTAAGCATACCTAACATGGTGGTGTTCGCATAAATACGTAGCCAGCCTAAATCAGAGTACCAGAGAGGGCTGATGGCCCCGTGTGTGTTCGTGGCGTGTTGAACCTAAGGCTGTGCTGGTGGGAGGATTGCAACCTGAGCAGGCAGGGAGGACCACCACCACCACTGCCCTCCAGGGAGGACTGCCACCGCTCTGCGGTGCCTAGCACGGGGCCACACGCTGCCGCTCTCCAAAGCCATGGGAGGTGATCCTGCTGGCCCTCCTCTGCAGCCCCTGTGTGACTGTGACTCTTGCCTAGAGATGTTGCAGCCTACTTTCCTGCTGCCCTGCTGAGTTTCATGAGCTTCTGGATAAATTCAAAGCCTGGTTACTTTTTCAGTGTTTCTGCTGGGGAGATGGCTTCCTGACACTTTTGAGATCCTTTGTCATTTGGAAACATTGAGCCAATTTAGTTAACGTTTTAATTTTTGTTGGATTTATATTTGTTGTCATGTGTCAAGAGGTCAGTTTAGACAGCTTGGTAAGTTGGAAAATCCAATCAAGTGAATATCCTTTCTTTTCAATGGCTTTTCCTCTCCTTGTTTCAAGCCCAGGAGGAGGCCTTAAAGTTGATGAGAAGATAAATTCAATTATACTTAAAGCTGACTTTGGCTCTTAGCTCTCGTACTACCTTTCCCCATCTTTGCCATCCATCCTATTGCAATCGTTTAAATTTGCCCCAATAGTAGTTTGCCTATTAGCTTTGCTAATGAATTTACTAGTGCAAAAGACCACTTGCAGGGCTGTCCTAAACATAATGAATGTAATTATTTAGCACAAAACCAGGGCAGCATCTTTTTCTCTCTTGACAAGAATAATTCTTTATTCTCTCATTAGCTATGTGCCTTGGTCTCGGTAAACTAGTTATTGACCTGCTCATTTAAGGAGCTTCGCTCTAAATGCTTCTTCCCTTATTTAACTCAGACAAGTTCCTATAATTTCCCCTCACCATGCAGTGCTAGCCAGTAAAATGTAACCATTGTTCATTTGTTGTGAAGAGAGCTGGAAGACAGGAAGCTATTCTTAGATGGATGCTCAGCCTCCTGAGCCCTGCTTGCTTGTCCCTGGTTATAATGGATACAAAACTGTATGGGGCTTAGTAGACATCATGTAAACTCTATAGGAAATCTGAGCCAATGAATCATGGAGACAGACCCCTACTGAGCATTGTGTGTCTGAACAGACTGCAAATAGATAGAAAAGCAGCTTAAGCAAGTGGCTTTCATATGACAAGAATGCATAAATTAGAAATGAATTGAGAGTATCTGTTGTTTTAAGGCAGTTGGATTTTTACTTTCTGTACCACTTCCCTGTTGTAAGAAACCATTAATTACTCAGGCTATGCTGAAGACTGATGCAGGTTTTTTGTATGTGCATAGTTTTTGTTGCTCTTTAAGAGTTCTCCGCTGGATTGCGCTGGCTCAGCCCGGTGGTGCCGTTCCGTGCTGCCTCCCCAGCAGGTGTACAGCTACCCCATCCCGTCCGGCAGTGTCTGCTGGGGCATCCTTGGAGTCTCCCGCCTGGAGCATGACACAGAAACCTGGGGAAAGCAGGACTCCAACGGTGTCAGGGCTTTGCAGGCTCACCTCCCAGCCAGGGCACGCAGGTCCCCAGCCCCAGCCAGGACCACAGCACCAGTTGAACTGGGATTATCCTGCAGTGGAAGCGGCAGCCTCACATCTCACCCTCACAGTACTCAGTGCTGGGCAGCAGTAGGTTGCCTCCTGCTCTCCTTGGGCCGTTCAGTACGCAGGACTCCTGCCCGTTCCCACCCTGACCATCAGCGAGTGCAAGGGAGCATGGCATTTCCAGGCAGCCTTCTCCTGGAGTCAGCCATTGGCTGACCAAATGGGACATCCCAGGGGTGCTGAGGAGCAAAGTCCGCTCAGTCTGGATCCGAGCTGTCCTGAGTCAAAGGGTGGGCTGTGGATAGAGAGGCTCAGCTCCAAGTTGATGGCCATGTAATGGAGGCAAGGATGAGGAGAGGGTAAAATCCCAAGACCTAGCCTTTCCTCAGCCTCATGGTAACAGCCTCATCCCAGAAGGGATTTTTTGCTTAGGGATTCAGCAGACTCCTCTGAGAGGGATACTCCCTCACTGCATCCATGGTCTGCAGGTGGGGAACAGGCAGCACTGACCAACCACATCTCCTGCTGACCACACATTATCACCCTCCACTCAGCGACAGCAAGACAACCTCCCCAGAAGCAGCTACCATCTCCCCAGCTTTGTCTGCAGCAGCATCACAGATCAAAGGCCGGGAGTGGTAAGTTTTTGTCCTCTCCCCTGCCTTTCCAGCCGAGGCCCAGTGCATCGTCTGTGCTGTGCCTCTGGAGCACTCTGTCTCCAGCTGCAGCCCTGTGTGACCCCCGCGGGGTGCAGCTGGCTGGGGGTGCAGAGGGCCCTCTGCCAGCAGCAGCTCCGGCATGGCACAGGGGAGTGGAGGATGGTGATGGAGCAGGCAGAGAAAGGGCAGTTTGAGGAAGGGCTGGCAGTTCTCGTGCAAGCTCAGCTGCTGGCTGTGAAAGGTGTTTGGGATGTTTCCCTTTGAGGCAGTACCATGTTGACTATAACTGCCCTCACGCCTCCTGCACACAGTAAGCCGGCTGCACAGGCAGGGTAATGGTGCTCTCGGGTCTCGGACAGTGTGGTCAGGTGCTTGCATTTGCAGAAGGGCTGAAGCTGGCACCCGCTGTGGCCTCAGCAGCAGCAGAAATAATCTCTGCTCTGGGGGAGCTGATGTGGTGGTGGTGGGTCTGGGAACGAAGCGCTGCTGGGTTCAAGGGCTGGCAAATGGGGCTCTGTGCAATGGCTGACTGCAGTTATGTTGCTTGCTTTTTCATCGTTTTTGGGCTTTTTTTAGTGCCTTTTCTGTTAACTTTGCCATTTTCTAAGATGAAATATCCTGTCTATAATTGTTCACAGATTGTGATAATAGACTGTGGGCAGATGGCCCGTAGTCTGTGGTCCAGCAATCGTATGAAAGAGACAGATAGCAGCCCTCTGTGTTGTGTTTATAATTACTGGTGCTGCGGAGCTGCTGTTTCTTGTGGCCCAGTACGGGCCACATCACATCCTACTGTTATGATCTAGGTTTTTCACGGAGTCATTTGCGCCAGAAGCCCGCAGGAGGTCCCTGGCTATATATAATCTGTATGGCCTCTGATGGGCCTCCAGATGGGCCTTGGGAGCAGCATCACCTCGCCTTTGTCTGGGGAGGCGAAGGGGGTCTATGTCTTTTCAGGTGGGAAGAAGGTGACACCTGAGTGATTCACCCAAGAACGGAGGGGAGGGGAACAGCCAGGACAGCTGAGAGACCCCGTTTGGGGGGCTGAGGCCCTGCAGTGAGGGCAGGCTGGGAAACGAAGGGGCTGTGCCTCTGGGCAACCTTTCAGGCTTGGTGTCCGATGGACACCTCACCCCATCCGGCACCTCTGCTGACGGTATCGCAAAAGCCTGTGCCGTGCCTACCACTGCCCCATCTGAAACGCAGTTCAGCTTCACGTGAAGCGCTCGCCAGGTCCTGCACTTCCCAGCCCCTGTGGTCTGGGGAGCTGCTCCGGGGCAGCCATCAGGAGCGTGAACAGCCCCATGTACGCTGGCTGCGGTGTGTCGGTGTTGTGCTAACTGCAGCAAAACTATGGAAATGTGGCTTGCACAGCATCAGGTTTTGTTTTAGAAGTGAATATAAATTCCAAACTTACCCACTGCAGAAAGTCAGTGCAAGGTATTTATATTTAAGAAGGGAAAATAAGGCACTGTATTTTAGCGGCCTGGTTTTCTCAAAATTATTCTTAAAAATCTAATGTTTTTAATAGAAAAGCTTTTGGGGTAAGTATTTGATATGAGGCAGCTTACTTTCAAGGTGTTTTTCCATTTCTTCTAGGTAGATTCAGAAAAATAAATGCTTTATTTTAAGCTAGCATTTGTCTGTTTGAATGTAATTGTGCTGCAAAAACTTAGCAATAAACACCTTCACCCTAGGGAAAGCTGGTTAACATTTTCATTACATTTTTATGTTTGAATAATGATGCTTTAATATAACTTTTTCTTGACTGTAATTCCCACTCTCCTTGTAAGAGTAACTTGGCTTGACAGTGCATGAATTCTAAGCTAAAAATGAGACAAATTGGGAAGAAGTCTATTGGCAGTGGAGAACGGGCAGCAGGACAAGGTGGTATGACTAAAAAGTATTGTTCAGAACAGTCTTCAGCCTGAGATTTAGAAGGTTGTGTACCTTAATTCTGTTCAAAACTGTTTAGTTACAGGTTCTGTGGGGCTTATTGGTGTGTGTGACTGCAGGACCAGGTCTCAGTTCCTTAGTCATGACTCACGGAGCTGCCCACCATCGTGCGGCTCTGCCAGAAGATGGGAGATGTGTGAATGTAAAAATGGTGTGCCAGGCACTGAACTGGTCCCTGATGCTGTGCGGTATCTGGAAAAAGTTTTCTTCAGGGCTTGCTGAGGACATTGCAGGGAGTTCTCACTACTTCTTGACTTGCTGTACCCTGAAAGGCAGAATTAGTTTTGGATGACAGCATTTTTCTAATGGCACCAAGTTTCATTTGTAATGGCAACAGCTGATAGGAAGGTAGTACATATGTAATACAAACCCTTCCCAGTCCTCAGTAGAGCAAGCGTGGTCCTGCGGCATCATGTTTTTCCAGTTGGTCTGTACATTTCTAGCTCTGATAGCTGCTTTTTGCAAATTCTCATTAGTTATTTCATGTGAAACACGAGTAAGGAAAGAAAACAGGGTGATTGCTGTCACTTAATTCTGCTTACAGATCTTTCTATTTCTTAACAGTCAGGTTTTCTATGAAAAATGGTTTGGCACTGAAATATTGTAGTGTAAATTGCAAGAAGAAGATTAATATGTCTCCCATCTTGGCAAGTTTCCCTATTACATCATTAGTACTGAGACCTTAAGTTTAGCTTGTTTTCAGAGGTTTGATATAACTCGGAGAAATTTGAGGTTAGTTTGATTTGATGCACACAGTCATATTGGCTCTTTTCTTCTACTACTAGACTGGTCTTTAATGCAGGTTTAGTTGGATTTATTTATCTGCATTTTAACAGAATCAACTGTGTATCAAGCGATTATTTGTAATATACTTACAGCACTCCCACAATTAAGTAATTGCTAAAATGAGGAGCAGGGCAAAACATGATGTGTGCATGTTAGGAAACAGTGCTGAATGATGAGTTCTGCCTGTGCAAGACAGAAATGTGATAAAAGTAAGGGGAAAATGTATTCCCCAAGATTTATGTTTGAAAATGTGAGCACAAAAGATGAAGGGTCTAGGATCGTTTTTACTTTTAGAGGGAATGTCCTTTTGAGGGTTAAGGTGCAAGCTCTTTCTTCATCTCTAGCAGTGGGCTTTGCCTCCCACCCACTAAGAGAAGAAAGTGCCCTGCGACACTGTGCGGACCTTTGGTGGAGTTACCTTTTTGAGTTGCTCTTCAGGAAGCCTTTTCTTGTTCTAGCTTGTGAGGCTCTCAGGTAGTCTCCTCGGAGCTGTTATTTCCAGCCTCATTGTCCACTTGTGGTACGGTACCTGAGCTGGGACCCTGCCGTACAGCGGAGAGCACAGGGACACGTGTCCCCTATCACAGAGAGCGTACTATTTAGCAGAGAGGGGAAAGGGAGACAAAAAGCCCTGTAATCACAAAGGCTGGTGCTGTGTGATAACCTTGAATCTGTCATTTATTTTTCTTCTCTGTAGGTACGTATTTGTATCTAAACCCATTCTTTCAAGCTCCTCTCACAAGACTGATCATTTCTTGGCATCCCAAGAGAAGGGGGTCACTGCTGTTTGGAGGAGGAGCTGAAGTAGCAGCATTATACAAAGCATAAACACTTTAAGAGTCAGTAAATGAAAGTGATGTACTTTGCTCCAATACTCATCAAACAGAAAGAAGAATCTGTCTCAGCATGCTGTAGGATGATCATTAATTTTTAATAGTGTTAATGTTTATTAGTGACAGATGATTGACTTTAAGTGCCTTATGAATAATAAATAAATGATGTAGATTTTGGGCATCTGCCTTAGATTTGTATGCAAAGCCAGTGGGACTAACCTTCACAGTTTCAGAGGAGTATAGCTTCGATTCCTCAACATATGCCATAACGCAGACTTTAAGACTTCTCAGGTTTTAGCTCCGATAAACCTGCCGGGCCTTTCTGGCCCCTCTCTTAGGGCACATCAATTGCTTGGGGGCCTCAGGGTGAGAGGGGAGCTCGTTGCAGCTCTTTTGGCTAAGGCAGGACTGCTGGAAGGTGCATTATTTACTCTGAGGCTCTGCTGGATTTCATAACACTTAAACACCTGTGTCCATCAAACAGAACACACAGGATCGCAGCTAGACTTGCTCTTGACTTTGTAATTTCATTGACTGACAGTTTAATATCTATTTATTTTCACATCTGACTCCAGTAGAGACAGGCTGGCATCCTGAATGTCAGGATATTATGCTGACAACTGTGTTTTTTTCATTACTATAGGAAAAAAAAAAAAAAAAAAAAAGAAAAAAGGGATTCTTCATAAGTAAAGAGGTTCTTTTCAAGCACAGCAACTGTAATAAAGACCAAATTATACTTCATATAAATTTGGTAGTAACCAGTGATAGGTTATGTGTACATATTTATACAGGAACAAGGGCACACAGTTTCAGACTTTCTAGTAATCTGTCTCTTCTATACTGTGAAATGCCATGTAATTATATTGTTTAAATAGCTGGAACAACTGCCTTTACCACGGACTCTCATAAGCAGCGCTATCTTTGCTTAAATTAAATGTTTAAAATTGGCCTCTTATTTTGATCCAATTTTGTTTGCTTTCTAAACAGAAACAAGTGGCTTATCCCATCAAAATTCTACAATATTGAAACTACTTAAGAGGATGTTTCAAGAAGAGAAAAGAGAAATACGCGTGTTTCGGCGAGGCTGTGCTGATGTTTAGAGAAAAGGGGGTAAAACTGCTTCCATATTGGGCACCGGCCAAATGGCTGATGACTCTGTAATAATGTTCTCCAGATGTTAGGCAGTTAAACCAGACCAAAATGGCTGTTGCTAACTTACTGTCATTCAGTGCTTACTATATAAACAGAAAATTTGTATTTAATTCCACTTTAGTTCAATGGACTGTGATTAATATTGTAATTACCCTGATTCAGAGAACTTTTTAGACCAGACTCTTCTGGGTTTTCTCAGAGTATAGCACTATACATCAGCCCTGATTACATGGTGTATCCGATTGGGAACTGCCCTGTAATCACAGGCCCTTGCATTCCCTGAACTACTGGGTGTTACGGCAGCAAGAAAGAGACACAACTGCACTCTGTAAAACATTTCAAGACACTGAAATTAAATTCCACCTTATACAGGAAAAAAAAAGAATTGCTCTCAAAATTCACAGCTTTTAATTGGTCATCAGGTGACGTGAAATCACCCGAACTTGTTTGATTTCTCAGCAGCCACGTTAATTACTGTCCTTAATGCAAAGCCTTGCTTATAATTTTTGAAGCATTTTTGTTATGCCTAACAAATAAGTGACCTATCTCAGTTTCAGGGTGTAGTCAGAGCATCACAGTGTTGCACGCATGTGGCCAGGAGACGCGGCACTCTGCTGCCAGGACATAGGGCATCCCAGTCCCCTTTCGTGCATGCAGACGCTACCGCAGCAGTGCCCCTTACTGCACCATGTCTGGCCCCCTTCACCCAGCCCTGGCTTGATCCGTGCACCCATCCTCAACCTGGCTGGCTGCTCCTGAGCTCTTGGTTAGAGGGCTGCGGGCTGGGCTATCTTTACAGGTGGAAATCTAGGCTCCTTTTGTCTCTGGGGAGGCACTTCAGTGCCCACAGTGGGTTTCTGCATTGCACTTTCAGAAATGAATTGCGCAGCTGGCACCCTAGGAGAGCCTTTGGTGTCATGCATCCCTTCAGGAACCTGGCCGAGAGTGACAGCACGCCTCGCCTCTCCCCAGTAGGCACCTGGGATTAGCCACCTCGCTGCTGTTAGCCACCTAAATGCCCTCAAAAACCAGTCCTCTGGCGGATGTTGGGTGATTTGCTATCGCCATACTATACAAATACAGATGCACGGAGACCCATCTTGGTGGTCAAAGGTAAAGAGAAACACAGTGTTTGCACTTTTTCGAGTACATAACCAGCAGGGCGAGATTTTGCGTGCTAAAAGCAAAAAAGATGTCTGTGCAGCTAATCAAAGGGGCAATATTTTAAGCCCTGGTAAGGGCTTGGTGCTCTGCTTGCGTTTACAGCAGTGTCAAGAGTATAGCAAGGACAAATGGGAATCTCGCATGATCATAATGTTCCTATTTATATACACATAAAATAGAACAGGGTTTTAAAAGCTAATGCAATTTTCTATTATAACAATACCCTTAATAACAATATGGTTTCACTGCAGAGGTATAAACAAATATAATAGAAAATGAGATAATGCCATAAAATAGATGCATTATTTTTGGAATTTGAAGGACACTTGCCAGAAAACATTTACCAACTTATGCAATCCGCAGCAAATGAAATACAAACTTACCTTCTGCTGTTGCCTGGATATAACGTATTTACTGTGCAGTTTTCTTATCGCTGTGGATTTCTAGCATAATTAGTTGTTTCTGGTGTCAAGTGTATAATATCTGACCTAGAATTTACCAGAACTCACTAAACAAATGTTCAAGTCAGAAAAGAGATAATACTTT
Organism: Phoebastria nigripes; assembly: GCA_035582835.1. NCBI lineage: Eukaryota > Metazoa > Chordata > Aves > Procellariiformes > Diomedeidae > Phoebastria > Phoebastria nigripes. The sequence continues at coordinate 1,000,509 of JAYKAV010002308.1, read as the reverse complement.
TTTTTAATTCATTGGAAGATGCAAAACTGATAAATAGTGTGTGTTTCCATAGTAGAGCTATACACCAGCTAGATATGCCATGATTATCTCAAGCATTTTATTGAAGTCTTCTGTTTAGATTTTGCATATACTTTGCTGCTAGCTCAATTGAAATGAACTGTAATATCCAATTAAAAATTAGGTTTGTCTGCTTTAGATTATTAACGTTAAAAATATTGTGGATGAAATCAGAGCTGACCTGAACCAAAACACATCCTATGAGCGCATTGTAACTAGCATTTGTTTTTAGAAAATATTACAGATTTTATTTATGAAATTAACCTTCTTCCTCTTATTACTCAATTCATCCCTTCTATCTTTGCTTCTTTATTTTTTGCTGAAATCACAGAACACTAAAATTTTTATAAGAGGCTGGTTTTCTTTGTAGCTTCCACTTCAGTTCTTTGCTGATTATGTGTGTGTTTCTTTTAACAGTTTTTTGTCACGTAAATGACCATTCCTTTCTCTTCCATTATGAAAGACTATAACCAGGAGTGCCGAAGCAGATTGCTGGATGGCCTTTATTATCATGTGTTACTTTACCGTGTCTTCACTTATCCACGTTCTTGGCATGTTGGCAATCTGCGCTGATTTTCCCCCCTCTTGGAGCTGAAGGATGCCCAGGGAAAGGGACCCTTCTCCCACCAGATGCTGAGGTAGCTGGGCTATAACATGCAGTAGCCAGGGGCAGGCAGGCCCCCGGGGTGGAAAGTGATGCTGCAGACTAAGAAAATGTAGAATTTAAAAAATGAAGGATGGCTTGTCCTTTTGCTGTTGCTGGGCGACCCTTCCTGCTTTCTGCCCAGTTTAAGGACATCAGAACTTGAACCTCTTTCCTCCCTCTTATGGAGGACAGGAAAGAGAAGGAATGAGAAATGTTTGTTTCTTGTTTTCTCCAGCATGGTTTGTGATGCCCAACACATCTGGAGGTGGGCTTGGAGTATTTGGCAGGGGAGGGAGGACGTGGAGGCAGGAGCTGTCTCAGTGGTGTAGGAAAATTGGGAGCGTGGCTCTGCACAGGGCCAGAGGGGAGGACAGGCGATGTGGCTGTTGCGGGGAGGATGTGTCTGCTGGGGGGGCCGGGGTGGAAAGTGGGGTGTCGGGGTGCGATGCCACACACCCAGCCCTCGGGGCAGCAGCTGGGGCTCTGGCACGCTAACGCACGTTGCTGCCTGCCTCAATCCGCTGCCCTAAACAATGGCCTGCTAGTCCGTGGCCGTGTCTAAAATGGGCCCTGGGAGATGACTACAATAGAGGCAGAACCAATACGTCTACCTTTACTCAAGTCCCACTGTCTTTCCACCCCTAACACAACGGATTTTTTTTCTGGTGCTCCCAGTTGTCTTCATTTCACAGATTATCAAGGCAATATACCACAGATGCTCTCATTATTATAAAAAATGCAGTTAGGTATGTAAAATGTCAGTCTGAATGTWTCCTCTGCCTGTGTGATGTAGGTTTAAATCTTGAGCAGGGCATGTGATTTCAACTTGCCTTGAGCGTAATAAGGAAGTAATTACTCAGCTGTTGAGAAAGGCCCTAATATCATTACAGATAACCTGACTGTCCAGGCAATATCTGCCTATTATTTGAAATGGTTTCAAAATACATTTTAAAAAAAGTAAAAAATCTCATATTCAAATCACATGGAAATAATACGAGTTATCATAAAAAAGTGTTATGAGATAATTCTAAATGTCAGTTTAGCATATTTTAGCCTATTGGATCTTTAAACAGAGTTGAATAACATCTTTCATGAAGTAAATGTCTTTTTGGTAAACTGAAAGGGGACAATAATATTTAAAGGTCAGTTAACATGGAGAGTTGGTTCTAGTTATTATTATTAAAGATCCAGCTGTATTACCTTTACACAACATTACCCCACAAATCCTTATTAAAGCTGCAAGAGCAAACCACGTCTTTCCCTCTCTTCCTCCCTCCCTTCTTCCTGCCGTGATCCTGAGATCTTTGATTCTGCCTTCTCTTTTTCATTTGTAACAATTTCTCTAGTGAATAGCACTGGATGATCCTTACCCTGCTTCTGCCACGCTGCATCCAAGAGAGTCATAGATTATAGTTGCTGTCAATGCTGCCAACTAGAAAAAACCTCTCATTTCTACATTACATTGCAGCCTCTCACGTATGACATGAGCTACCCTGCAAACAGTTGTTTAATAGTTTTGAGCTGCTTAGGAAATGGTAGTTGATTTCAATTTTTTATTTAAAGAGAAGTTGCAGTAGTGTGTTGTACAACTGCTACTGTGTTTAATTGCAAACAGGCAGGCTATCTGTCTGCCCATCTAACTGCCCACCCATCTGTGACCAATTGGTATTAATAGTCTACGCAATGCAATGATTCATTTATGCACAAGCACCCTCCACCCCCTGAAAACTCGCCGGGGAAGGACTCTCTAGCAGGGTGTGTGCATCCCCGAGGGTCCGGAGGGGTTTGCAGAGGCGTGCTGCAGGCTGGCAGCACATGGTGGGCAAGGTGAGGGCTCTGTGCCCCGTGCTGTGCCCCTCTGCACCACGTGGTGACAGCCATGGGGGGCCCGGAGGAGGAGGATTTCTCCCCGCAGCCCTCTCTGCAGCTAGCTCTTGTCTGGCCCAGTGCTTGAATTGTGCTCTGCTTGGGTAGGTTTGCCCCTTGTCTCTTAGCCACCTACTCACAAATGTAAATACATGGAAAGGAATAGCAATTAAAGAGCAGCTAGCCACAATCTACTTTTGAAGCCTGCAGGAGCCAGAACGAGCTGTAAGGGAGGTCTGGTGGACAAGATGGAAGAGTTTGCTCTGCATTCGTGTTTGCGTCCGGACGCTGCTCTGTGCTGTGCTCAGGGTCCTTTTGTTACCAAGCCAGCCTTGAACAGAGAGGTGATTAGTTGTTTTTGCTGAAGATCCCTGACGGGAATTTGCTGCCAGGGTTTGGTGCTGCGGAGGAGGGTGTTGTCACGAGCGGGGCGGGTGGTTGGGGAGTGAGCGGGGCTGCAGGCTGGGGGCTGCGGTGGGAGGGGAACGGGGACCACGTACCCCGCGCATCCCTGCTGGGATCCAGGTGCTATTTGCTCTTACCTTAGGAGTGGAGGTGGAAAAGCAATGACCAAAATAAGGAGATGGCTGATGCTTTGTTTTCTTCACAGTGCTGGGTGTGGAGAAACCAAAGTGATTTGGGAGCCCTTTCAGTCAAGGTGTATATACAGCAGGGCTGGAGCAGGCTGTTACCCTGCCCCTGGGCACCCAGAGGATGAGCAGGGACAGTGTGTGCCAGGCCCTGTTCCTGATGGGCTATTCAGATGTAGCTGCCCTATTTTAACATATAGAGAGAGTTTAGGTAAACAGATGTGAGCTGTGCTGTGTCTGATGGTGCCAGTGCCAGGGGCAGCCTGGGGGCCCTTTTCTTCAGTAGTGGAGATGTAGCCTGTGTGCCCAGAAATGATGAGGGAAAACTTCCTGGTGTTCAGTGCAGTGAGTGCTTCTCTGTGCTGAATGAGTCTACCAAATGCAACGTGCAGTTGGTAAAATGGCTTCCATGGAGAGACTGCAAAAGCTGACTGGCAGATTTTTTTATCCTAAGAAACCTCAAAAAAAAGTCATAGTTTCTATTTTCACAAAAGCAGAAACGTAATGTTATACAAATGGAACGGTTTTCTACAAGCTGTGGCTTTGATGGAGCATACCAGTGCCAGTACCTAATCTCTTGTTACTGCTAACGTGGACACGAGGATTTGGTAGGTAGTGCTCCCATGAGCATGGACTCCAGAGAGAGAGAGAGATGTTGGTCAAACCAGAACCACACTTTGCCTGTAAACTGTGTTTGCCCAGAATCAGGCTGGATCCTTGGATGCAAGTTAATTACCCAAATTACCTGATGGTGCCATTCAGGAAAATCTCCCACTTGCAGAAGGACCCTGCAGATCTAGCATGGCTGCTTCCACGCAGTGTCATCTGGCAGCTGGTCGTGCCTTTGGGACAGGGAGGAGGACTGGGAGCTTCCAGGCATTGCCTCTGCTTCAGCAGTTGCTTTGGTTCCCCAAGAGCTGCCTTCATATCTTAGAGCCGTCTGAAGGATTTGGTCTCCTGTACATATTACCTTTTGACTATTAGACGAGCACGGACAGAGCTCAGCGCCACAGACAAGGATGTGGGCCACACAAGGAATTCAGTGCTCGGTAGCTAATAAACACGTCGTGCCATCTCTCCAGCCAGCCTGCTCTCTCTGTTCTCTCTGCACTTCTCAACAGTCGGATCTCCTGGCCCGAGCACATGCTGCCGTTCAGGCAGTCAGATTAACAACAGATCTGCAGGTAACGGCAGCACAGGCAGCTGAAAGGCGTGGAGGGCAGCTGTGTTGGAAAGTTGCTCGCCCTYGGTTATTTTTGCAACCCGTTAAGGCTGAGGTTGGAGAGATCCAGAACTAGCGCTAATGGGGCACTGCTGAAACCTCCCCTTTCCATCAAGATGGGAAGCTCCAGAGTGCCCAGCCCAGTGGTGCTACTCTAGTAAATAGCAGTAAAAACACACAGAAGTGTTCAGCCTTCTGTTTTTCAGTGCTGTGGGCTTCTTCATGCGCTCTCTATCTATGGTTGCACCCTGTCAGAAAATGTGCCTTCCTGTTTGTGTTTTTCAGGGCTGTTTCCAAAGCATCCTAACTTCCTTTCTTTCTTTGTTTCATTTCTGGATGAAAATCCAAAACCACACAAGCACTTAGACTCTGAATCTGGTGTCCTTGGCTCCCTCTAAGTGAAAGGTTTTAAAAATGCCACTTTCCCAGCTCAGTGTTTTCTCCCCTCTCGTGCTCGCTCGCTGATGACCTCGCTGGTCTAAATATAGGCTCACCTCCTCCAGGCGCAGGAGAGCAGGACCACGCCGTGGCTGTGGAGGTGATGGGAGTGTTGCCTTCCTTTTAGCAGCTCTGTTGGCTTCCATGATTGAAGCCGCATCTTCTGCAATGCTGCTGAGCCTGGCGCTCGGGCAGTGCGGGGTTGCTGCTCACTGACAGCCACGGGGCTGCGCAGGGGCCGCTTACCTTCAGTCTTCAGCAGCGCCCTTGCCCAGCCTTATCGCCCGTACTCAGGGTCTGCAGGAGGTTTCATTTTGGAGCTGGCCATAACGGATGGATAGGGCAGGGAAGGCAGGGCTGAGGGCTGGGACACCTCCACCTGCTGGGAGGGAGGCTGCCCGCTGCACAGCTCCTTTGGGAGGAGGTTTGTGGTGGGGAAGGAGGTGGGGACAGCATCTCTGGGCTATGGAGGGCTCCTCTCACTGGGGAAACACAGAAAGCTGAAAGATGCTCCATCTGTCCTTTACCCCTCTGATAAATACTCTGCCCTGTGCCCTCTAGATGTGAGGAAGAAAATACCATTCAAGAGTTGAAATGCTTTTATTTGTGAAATATTAACTTTGTGTAATATATATTCAAAAGCAGATACTCATTTAAAGGTTATATTTAATATAGCTCTGCTCCGGTTTTTCTTTTTTATTATTATTTTCTTATACATCTTTCCACTTTCTAAGGCAATGCTCCAGTGACTACTGCAATATAATAGCTGCTTTCTCTCTCAGTACACAATTTGACAGCATTTATTCTTTCCTTCAGTGAACATAATTACTTCACATATGGAACCTGTGATAGCCTACAGGCATCTGAGAGAAACCAGAATCATACAATCTGTCCCCTTTGTGAGCTTAATTTACATTCACAAGTGTCATTTTAATAGTGCTGGCAACATGTAGGATAAAAATTACAGGTCAGCTGCAGCATGTCACAGAGAACTGTGCTTAAGTCAATAACATGGTATTATTACATTCTGGATAATTTTACAAGGTAGATCTCACAGGAGGAATTTGACCCCTATTTCTTTAGTTTTCTGCCTTTTGGTTTCCTCCATAAGGTAATTCATTTAGAAATGGATGTTGCAAAGCTGCAAACACATTGACAAAGAGGTTAGGCTGTAGTAGGCATTTCCAAATCTGAAAGCAACACCTTTCCCTTACCGTAACTTGTAACAGCACTTACAATTACCATGCATCTGACATATTTAAAAATTTGCACTGTTAATTCTTGAATTTTTTTTTTTTCTTGATATATGTAATCAAAATACTGAGGGGCATAGCCTTCTGCCTTCTAATTTCATAGAGTTGACAGAAGTTTCAGCTTTCTGCAACTGATTAGTTTTTAGCCAGCTAGAGTAGTCTCAGGCTAGGCATTTTACAGACATTTTGTACAAGAAAAATAGTGAGCGTCACAGAGACATGTTGTGTACAGAGCTATATATAATACCCAATTTAATTTATATATATATAGCACCTAAAAATAATAGCTAATTTCTCATCCTGGCATCTGTAATGTAAATAGAAGTGCAATAAATAATCTAATAAAACAACAGGTGATTGGTTTTAGTAAAAATTTGGTTTTGGGTAGAGTGCTGAATCCAAATATAGAATCAATCTCACTTACCATTACTGATTATTTTCTGTTTTTACAAAACCCATAATTTGCTACAGTTTAAGTTTTCAAATTTGTTTAGGGGAATACTCAAGGGCTTGTATAGTTTGTCCACGGTACTCTGATATTCAAAAAGTCCATATATGCACAGACAAGGCAAATACACCCCTAGGTGCCTCCTCCTGCGCACGCATACCCCGACACATCCATTCTCTGAATCATGCATTCATTCACTCCCCCTGAAATTTGCATCCCTCTCTTGCTGTAAGCATTTTTACTTGTTCAAGCAGCACAAGGGGAAAAAATATCTTTTATTTAATGATTCATTTTCAGATCACTGATAGTGTTGGAGTTTGAGTGGTTTTTTTATTTAAAAACAAAACAAAACAAAACAAAAAGCATTTTGTTCCTCTGAGGAGGCTAGAGAGAACATACTTGAATCTTTAATAAAAAGTGTGACAAACTAACAGCAAGGAATTGGAATGACCTCCCTGATTTTCTTGGTGAGCCTTCTGCTAGAGTACTTTGTCCAGTGAAAGGATGGTGAAAAATTCAAGTAGGTTCAAAGGAATTGAAGGAATGATCTGAGGTCTGGGAAATGTGTTTTTTACAATGAGAGCCAGGTCAGTCTATTAACTCATCAAATACTTGGAWACATAAGTACCTAGGTACAGTGAAGATGCCTGCTACCTGAAGACTTGTAACATGGCCAAAGATGTGACAAAAATACATATAAAAAGACTGAATAATTGAGATTAAAGCCAGGAAAATTAAAACTTGAGTAAGTCGCACATTTTTGAGAGTGGAGGTAATTAGACACTGGAAAGGATTCCTGTTGAGACTGGTGGATTACCTCTCAAAACTCCATGGCTTTCCAAAGGACGTGTCCCACTCAACTGGGGGTCTGACGCTGGAGGCCAGTCAGTTCTGTTTCATGGTCCATGTTTAAGTCCATCCAGGCCTTAAACCCTCTGAAACCTTCTGAAGCCTTTGGCCAGCCTTTACTTAGGAAAATGTCCATTTGGAGCACTGGGAGATTTTTCCGTGCAAGGAAAGTGTCTATCAGTCATGTTCTTCAGAGTCTGGCATAGGAAGGTGTTTGCATTTCAGATACTCTTTACCTTAGCAGGAGGCTCCGGTTTTGTTTTCAACTCTCACTTGCTGCAAGGGTGTAGGCTGGGAAACAAGAGCTACAAAGGGCAGGCTGGAGATACTCATTCCACCTCTGGAGCTCCCACACACCCCCATCTTGGCATAAAAACTTCTGTCACTGATGTACACAACAGCATATATGTGAATATTAATATTTTATGTGCTTGATGACCTATTGGCTAAACTGTTTTACCAATGAAATTTGAAACATAACAATTTTCATTCTTTGTGATGATCTTGTATGATCTACAGTTCAGTTGCAGAAGTAGTATCATTTGTTCCTCAGGAGATGTGCTGGAGTGTCTTGTCCGCCTCTCCTCAGCTTCTGTCTTCCCCCTTGGCTGACTTTAAGTTTATTACTTGCTTGGTTAATGGTTGCCATATCTGGTTTTCCTATTTTTGAGAGGAAAAAAGAAAAGAAGAAAAAAAGGTTTACAGGAGAGACTGCAGAAGGCACAAGCCAAGTATGAGGCCCTCCTATGAACTGGTATTACTTCTGCTTTTTAAAACATATAGGACGTGGTCAAGTTTTTGGCATGACATCCTCTTCTCACAGGTAGCATACATTTATGCTGATAACTTTTGTGAGAAGAGGCTGAACACACAATAGATGAAATACCTTCTTGGGACTAGGACTGGCTCTGGCTTCTCTCTCTTTTGCCGGGCTTTCTAGAGGTCCTTTCACTGTCACTGCCTGTTGAGCAGATGTTTATTGGTGGAAACACTTATCTTAACAGCTATTAAGAGGGTTTCATCAACTTAGTTTTGAAAAAAGGTTTTGTGTTTCATCAGCACTAGTTTTGAAAAAAGTCTTTACTAGCCAGTTTCAGAGAAGTCACCTGGCAACTGGGAGGTCGTGGTGGCATGTAGTCACAGCTGATGGCCTGTGGACATAATCAGTCTGTTTTGCTTTAGCAAAGTGAAATAAGGAATTGCTAAGGAATTGCCCAAAGTGGAGTTTCTCCTGTGTTAGGGAGAAGTTATGTGCTTGGCTGGGATCATGGTGCTTGGCCATGCTTGCCTGGTGGCACCTGGGGCTACCTCGTGCGCTGCAGGCAGCGCGCCGTGCCCCAGTGTGGCCCCTCTCCCCTGGTGTATAGCATTACGATGGACACGAGAGCCCTGATTAGTACAGGCAGTTCTTCATATTGTATTTTCTGAGTGATGGATAAAGAAAAAAATCTACAGATTGTATGTGTGCCATTTTAATTTATAACTTAAAGGACAAGGCTGAACAGAGTCTGTGGTTAATATAAATTTTAAAAAGATGAAGTGTTTTTTTTCTCCCAAGCTGACATACAATCTTATTTCCCTTACACTTCCTCCTCCAAAAAACCCCCCACCAAGCTCTTGTCTCTGATTTGTTCATAAATACAATATCAAACACCTCCTCTGTGCCTCTGATGTATGTTTGAGTCCACGTGCCACTGTGCTGATTCATCTGGAGGATGCCCTGTGTGTGAGTGGTTTGGCACAGTATGGTACAGGAGAAGAATCTGATAGTGAGAAAGGCAGAGGCAATGGCATAATTATGACGGATTTTTTCCCCTCATACTGCTTCTTGTTATTTATTCTTCTCTCCATGTTTCCCTTGGTTATTTCTTTTCCTGAAATGAAAATAACCTGGCAAGAAAACAATGTTTCCGCTCCCACTGGTTTTTAGGCAAGGAACACCAGGCATGTTTTTTAACGTGCTAACTGATGGATGATTATTCAACAATATTTTTTGTTAAAGCAAGCAGGCTTGTTAACTGTGGTGACATTTTTAGTGATGCTATGATATCCCCGTGTCATTGTTGCTTGATTTATCAGTGTCTAAAGGATTATTTTGTTGAAAAACTTACTATGGATCTTGTGTTTAAGGCTGACTTTATATGTGTATGAGCATGYGTGTGTGAATTTGTATGAAAATAAGGGACAGAACTGTTAAGATGCTCCTTCTGTTTTGGGCTTTTGACTCTGCGTTATAAAATACAAACTGTAGCCTTGAATTTCCATGCTTTAAAATGGATACTTAAAAAGAGAAATTTTGTAATTGTGAGCAGCTCAGCTACAGCCATCCTACAGTTTGCATCTATTTACTCCCTCTCTTCTCCAGATTCCTGACTCACCTTCTCTCATCCCCAAACTTCTACAGGACTGTTGTTTGCAACCCTCCGCCTCCCCACCCACCCTGCCGCTGCAGACATGTGCCACACTCGCCCTCCCTGACTCGTTCCCCACCACCTGCAATGCACCCCAGCCGGCAGCCTGCTAATCAGGCACCCCATGCCTGGGCATGCACATTTTGATCTTATGCTGAGCCTCTGTCTTTCGCGTATGTCTGTCATGGGTCTTTGAAAGGTTAAAGCCAGCGTGCCGGTGTGGTTGGAGCAGCGCTGTTGGGGAGTCTGTGGGGTCACCCTGGCTCCGAGGGGATGAGGACAAGCGGGGATCCCGTTCTCTTGGAGAGAGAACACTTGGTGAGAAATGCCCTGGGGAAAAACATTGCTGAAGGGTTAGGTGCGAGGAGCTCAAGAGCACCGACATGCTCCAATCGACCCTTGCACAGCAATGCAAGGGGTGGCTGCGGGCGCAGCTCTGTGCAACTCAGACAGCCAGGAGACTGAAGTGGTAGGTATGATAATGTGACCACTGGGTAGCTACTTGGAGATGCAGCAACTGCAGACAGTTTGCAAAAAAAAAAAAAAAAAAAAAAAAAAAAAAAAAAAAAAAAAAAAAAAAAAAAAAAAAGGAAAAGAAGTGAGCTTGATCCTTTTTAAACTCAGTGGAAGTGAATGTGCTTAAATTTCCTGGGGAAGACTCTATTGGAAATTCTGTGTAAGTGTAAATGTATGAAAGCTAAAGGAGGTAAGGTTTTCTCTTAATTAGGATGATTAAAAAGAAAAGCAGCCTGGAAATCGAATGCTAGCCTCAGCCAGAGCACCACGGCTCCTTTGCTATAGCAGGAGCAGATTTACTAATGGGGTGACGTGTCCTGTCCCTTTTCTCTCCTCCAGCGCCCAGGTTGCCCTGCCTGGGTGAAACGTCTGCACTTCAGGCGGTGCGATCCAGCTTGGGCTGTACAGCCCTTCATACACAGCATTACTGGTCCAGCCAGTGTGATAAGGTGTTATTTTTTTCCCCAATTTTAATTTGACAAATGCATGTGGTGCTAGTGGTCTTACAGTGGCTCAGAGGTGCAGCTCACCCAACATGTCCAGCCCCCCACAACTCTCTGGGAGATTCGGGCGCTTTCCAGCTGTCTGAATCAGGTCCACAGGGGTTTGTTTTTTGTATTAAATCTAGGCCACAAGGTTAAAGCTATGTAGATAGAAGGGACAAAGCCCCTTATTCCAGGTAGGCCCCCAAAACCAGATCAACTGTCAAAAAAAATATTTTGTCCTGGGGAGAGAGGTGGGGGAAGGGGAAGGCAGAACACATTTTAGGGCCGCTCGGGAGCCCTTTATGTGGGTTGTGGCCATTTAGTCTTCAATAAAACATGAATGCTTACCATAGCAACCACGGCAGCCACCTCTGAGATAGCCAGCGCTTTAATAAAGACCGACGTTCGCTGAAGAAAGTCTAACAAACACATGTAGACCTTTTATGGTGCTGCACAACAAAACAATCTCGCTTGAAGAAGCAGTCGTGTTTTCCCAGGAAGGGTGTAAGAGTTAACGCAATATGCTGCCAGCTTTCGCTGCCTCTGCTGCACGCTCGCTTGTGGAAATTGCTGTTATTTGAGTGGTGCAAGACGGGGGACAGCAGCGGTGGGGTGGGCATCCGGCATGGCCCTGCTGCCTGCACCGCTGGGAGAGCTCACTGCCCACGGCCAGGACAGGATATTTTGAATCGTTTCCTGTTAAAGCTTGTTCCAAACTCCCCACATGCACATCGAGTCACTGTTTTCCTGAAATCTTATGCCTGGCAGGTATTTTTCTGAAATGTACCCTTTCGCTTTACTCCCTGCTTAATCTTACAGAAAGATGCAAACAATTTTGCAATGTCTCTTTGCCTTGGGAAGTCTCAGGGATGTTCAACAAAATCTTCTGTGGCTTTTTATTCACTTACCCCAAGAGCATGTTGGGGTCCCTCACAGTAAGCAGGTTTGGATTTGAAATGCTACTAGATCAACCTCCTGGAAAGAGGATGCTCTGTTTTGTAAAATTTGAAACAAAATGTTTATTGAGGAAGTATTAGATTAGTCACAGATTAATTACAATTGTCAAGTATTATTCATCTGTAATAAGAGTGAATTCTTCACTCAAGATTCATAGCAAAATAACATTATTTTTCAAATAGAAGTAATTTAAATTGAAGTAAGACCTTCTAATACCACCATCTGTACAAGTAAATTACTTTCAGAGTAATTAAATATGCATATCTGGGCTGTGTACTGTACTGATGAACCAAGTTTTATGGATGCAATATGCTTATAAATCCCTTAGGTATTAAAGATGAAGAATCCATGGCATTTTGCATTCATATAACTATGAATAAGAAAAAAAATATTTTTTTCTGTTGCATAATTTTGGGGAATATATTTTTATTAACTTTTCCTGGTTAATTAATATTTTTGCCAAATAGCAAATATGATCACCATATTTATTAGTCTGACATTTCACAGGGACTTAAAGCTCTGTAAGAAATTTCAGCGTTGTGTGTGTCTGAATTTATGATCGTGACACAGTCACTCATCTTCTGCAGGTTCCCAGGAACCAGAGCAGTGCAGTGAAACTGAAATCATTATGTTGACTGAATTCGTTACCGCCAGACTCGCCCCGCCATGAAATAGCACTGCTCAGCCAATTGGGATTCGTCGTCACAGCCCTTCATGGGATCATCAGGGTTTATAGTCCATAACAAATACAAATACAGAAAGGAACAATAACAGCATGATACATCTGACCTATTATCCCACCTTGCAAGACTTTGTCGTGAGTACCAGAACAGTGACTGGCTGCATGTTTTCTGTTGTGCAGACGAATGGGACGGTCACGTAGGAAAGAGAAACCATGCCTCAAAACACAGTGCTTTTGGTGTGGTCTTCGGTGACTAAAAGCCATCTTTATGCTTACAATGCATTGTTCATGATTTATGTAAAGCACTGGTGTGTAGGGGAACTTAGGAGGTTTGCTGGGAGCATCTGAACCCTGCAGAAACATTTGGTTAAAGAAATACCTGAAGTCAGTTCTGCAGACCACTTCAGAAGAAGCCTGAAATCCCAGCAGGTCACCCCTTTCAAAGCAGCAAGTACAACCGTCCACACGCCATCAAAATGCAAGAGCGAACTTAAGCATAAAGACACACAGTCAGCACAACCTCTGTTTGCACGTCAGCCACTCTGTGCTGCCCAATGTGACTGATCCTTAGATACTTCATGTCAATGTAACATCTCCTATGAAACACACAGAGATTCCCTGTCATCAAGAGATTTAGTCTCCTACAGCACTTTCATGGTTATCTGCCCAGATTAATCGCAGGAGGCTGGCAGTGGACATAGGATGATAGATCAATTCTTTCTGTACCCCAAAGGTAAAATAAGAAATGGTGACCTGAAACGCAGATCAAGAGGAAACGATGAGGACTTGATTTCTCTGCTCTAAGCCCTGTGCTGACACATGTGAACCAGCAGATTGTGTCACCCCTTTGGGACCTGCTTACGTGCATTTTAGATCATACTTTGTGATAGATGGAGGTGGATGTTCACGTAGCCAAGAGGAAAACTAGTAGAAATGTGTGCCAATTGACAATCCAGAAGGTACTGAAGTTTGAACGACATAATTTCTGATCTAGTATAAAGAACTTGCTGAAAGATTCAGTTGCACCCGGTCTAATCATGCATATGTATTATGTTGACTTTCTGCATGTGCTTTCTTAATCTTTGGGTGTCTCTTCACCTTTGTCTCTGTTCTGTCCCTGAACCCCAGGTGACGCCCAGCCTGCAGACCCCAGCATCTCCACACGCTCTGTTTCCAGGGGTTCATTTTCTGGAGCTACCACTGGAAGACTAAACACTTTTTTTAGCAGATTTTCTCGCAGTCTTGAGGTTTGAGAGAAAATGAAAGTGGGATTTGGGTGAATCCTTGAGAAACGGCCTTTGGCAGGTAGCTGTGTGGGATTGTTCCTAGGAGGGCTGTATATAAAAGACTTTTATAGTACTCCTGAGCAGACCTGATTTTCAGGTCAAGGTTTGACCTGTAATAGACAATATATACAATGATACTTAACTGCTTTCAGCAGCGAAGTACAGATTGGAATTTAAGAGAGCCCTATAGCAACAGCCCTAGGACAGGAAAATATGCAAAAGAAACTCTACGTATTCAAAAAGGGAAAATTGAAATGTGGATCTCTGTTCAGCTTCTGAGTGTTTGCATGTTTGTGACCACTTTGCCATGCTTAAGTCCAGGTTTATGCTAAAACATAATCAGATCAGCATTATTAGTGTAAAATAACACAATTCCCAATAATTTGGAAATGGACCTTCCAGTGTGTTTGAAAATGCCATGGTAGGACAAGGACGTTAAAATCCTCTTGTCTTCCTGTGTCACGCGTTCAGGATATCTCCAGTTCTCACAGAGGCTGGAGCRTTATTTTCCATACCTTTTTCCCCCCATTTAGCTTCTAGGTACTTAGACAAAATTGAGTAAAGAAGCCTTTACCTGAGAACCTTTTTACTGGTTGCCGTGCTTTTAAAGCTTTAAAAGCTTTTGCTGAAAAGGTACCTATTTTCTTATCACTTTTTTTTTTTCCTCTCCAGAAAAAGGGCATCATTTGAAGTTCTTTTTTGGCAGCTGTATTTAATCGTGATACATTATGTCAGGGCACATCAGTCACATGAAGATTTTATGGAAAAAAACATACCCTTTTTAGATGTCCCTCTCTGCAGCCCCCTTCAAAACACAGTGTTTTTTCAAGAAACTCTTCAACTATCAACAGCATTATGATACTTGAAACATCGTGGGTGTAATGGCTTAATCTTACTCAATTATATAAATGCTACTTAAAGAAGGAATATAGAAGTAATGTGGTGAATTCAGTCATTCTAAAAAAAAATTGACCATTTTCACCTTTTACTGGTGTTTACTTTTCAGTGTTGGGGAAGGGCGGCTTTTCTTTGTAACCAAGCTAATCCTATGCTGTTCCTTATTTTACCATAAAATGAGATTCGTTCTGAATTCAGATGAAAATGAGGTACCTTGATGAAAGTGGGCTTCAGGTGTCGCACACTAAGCATTGTACATTTCTATTCGCTCTGATCCTCCAGCACACATAAGATTTCACCTCTTCACCTTTGAACAAGATTGCACTAACTTTGATCTTTTCAATTTTGTTCAACTCCAGGGAAGGAACAGCTACTTGAAACATGTTATCATTTAGACGTTCAGAGGTTCTTAAAAAAAAAAAAAAAAAGAAAAAGCTGGGGGGGGGGGAAGCATGAACTAAAAGCTGTAGATTTTTAACTTGAGCATCAACTTTTGTAGCTAGTGCGTCATGCTTTAACATCAAAAGCTGCCTCTATATGTAGAACAAAACAAAATGTAGATTTTAAAAGCACACAGATTTATTAAATACAAATTTCATTTTATGTAAGCATTTTTCTGCAGTAGTGATGCGGCTATCCTTTCCCAGGTCAAAGCTTAAGCTTTGTGTTCTTGCTTCTTTGTTTATGGCCTAAGCCTGTTATTTGAGCCTCTGTACTTCTGTGATATTAATTCATGATACTGACAGTTAATCTATTTTTATAACTGTTATTATCTGAGCAAAATAACAAACTAGGTTCTTCATTTTCTCTTCAAGTCTGAGAACATGTAACAGTGGGAGCAAAGTTAAAAGTATGATTTCTCAAGATCTCACATGGTTTAGCAATATTGTTATAATGATTATCACCACGTGCCAGTATGGTAGTTTTTTTGCTATTATTTCGGTATTATTTTTTGTTTTTTTTTTTTTTTTTTTTTTTTGCTATTACAAGCCAAATTTGCACCCAAATACTTAAGAATTTTAAATCACAGAGCCCTATTTCAAACTGCCCTTCACCTTCTGAAGAACAATGTGGCTGTAAGCTCCTAGGAAGTTTCATCAAAATTCTTATGTTAACAATTGCTGAAAGTTTATATTTTTGTCCGTTTGTTCCTTTTTCTTCTTGCCTAGTTTACTTGGACTGGCATTGTTTCATCCCTGTCTTCTCTGCTGAGACTGCAGTTGTTCAGGGATGCTCATGGTAAGTAGCTCTTTGTGTCCATCCTCTTGCTTTATTTTGAGGTTTGCTTTGCACAACAGTGCAAATGGGGACAGTTTCCCCCTTCTAGGATGTGCTGCTTGTTGAATTCACTTCCATTAACAAGCTGTTTGAAGCAAGTTAATGCCACATTAATTTACTCTAACATCTGATTCTTCCTGCCTATTCTAAGGGTTGCTTAGACAACAGATCATCTCCTAAATGGTATCTCATAAAAGGTCTGAAGTCCCCTCCCCCAGAAAAGTGTAACTATGATTATTAATTCAGAAGAATAATTTATGTAACACTAAAATATTGGCAACAAAAGAAATAAAGTAAAAGATGTTGTTGGCATACTATGTATTGTTAAAATTATTGAGAGCGCTAATCTGTACAGAGATCCTTGAGGTTGTTACTTGTAGGGGCCAAGTAATATATTACTATTCATCAGCTACTTATCCAGTCTCCTTTTTCTTCCCAGTTTTCTAGGCAATCCTGAAATCAGGGACCTCAAGTCATGTTTCATCCTTTAGTTTCCCTGAAAATATTTATTTACACGTTGAAGTTACTGGATGTATGTTCCAACAAAGGTATTTGCCTACACATTCCTCCTTAGGAACCTTTGATCTCTTGTGGATGGAAGCTTCATTGCGACTTTGGTTTGCTACTTTTCATAACTCCTTTGGGCCTGATTTTTCTAGACTAATCAAATAAGTTATTTTGAAAAGTACTTGATTTTCTAGCTTCACCATCACATACCCCTTTTGCAGGTGAGCTCCACTTCTAAGCAACTTGTACAGTGGCCGGCGTCTCATGGTCACCGATTGACTGACTCAAACATCACCTTGGGAGGGTTGTGATGAAGCCACCTGGGCTCTTTGGTAATACAGAACATTGGCAGCTGTAGCAGAAGACTTCAGGTTCTCTAACAAAAGACAAGAACAGGGTGTAGTGCCAGTGTAAAATCAAAGTAAGTGGAAATGGCCTAAACCAGAAGTACTCCTGAAAGAGCAATTGCTTAGTGTCAGTTTTGGGGAGAAAATATGACACACTGTAAGAGCTGACCCTCTTTGTGATGCCCAGGTCCCCGGTACTGCAGTGTGTGGCCAAAAATTATCTGCAAGTGGGACACAGGCTATCGCTTGCAGACTTCAGGGCCAAGAAAATCCTTCGTATCTTAGTGTCTGCTGGCTGTAGTTCCAGGCTATGTCAGTGTGTATAGGAGCAAGCTGTCTGTAGTCTCCTTCTCTGGGAAGTTTGCTGCTGGGAAGCATCCCCAGGAAGCACCAGCAATCCCAAGGCACTCAAGCAATGAGCACTGGTGGCAAACTCAGAGTTTTGTGGGGTTTTGAGGTAGATGTCTCCATCCGGGTTTAATGACATCATTCTACTCCACTTAAATGCTATTCATCTTTCTTTCCATTTTCCTAATTTTTCCAGGAGAAAGTGCAAAACCAAATTTTCAGTCTGTAAGACAAAGATTACTCGTTGCAGCACAACACAGAATTTTTTAAGTAATACATTATAATTTTAATTTTCCTGAGTATATACAAGACAGTATAGTATATAGGACAGTACCTATCTTAAAGGCACTATTATCTAGATATATATTTTTTAGAGTAGTTGGTAGCTAAAACTGTCCTTATTGCACTGAGGAAGTAAAAACCACACTTGTTAGGCTCTTATTTCATCCTCTTTCCTATAGTCTCACCTTTTTGGCCCTGCTAAGTTTCATGTCCATAATGAACTCCATTTAGCTTCCCTGCAGTAGGACCTTGTCTTTGTTAATCACTGACCCAGCGGCATGAAGCTGCATAGGAGAGCAGGTTATTTTTTTTTTCTGGATTTTCTCTACTTCCTTCAGCAGTTGTAACTTCTAAGAAACTGCAGAACAAACAAGTATAAAAGATCAGGAAGATGGCCTGAAAAAATAATGTTTAAAAGATGTCTCGTTCATTGTGCTCAGTTCTCTACTAGCTGCCAGCTACAGACTGATGGCTGAAATCTTAGGAGTTAATGAGATTAGGTCTTTGGCAACTGATTGCTCGATGCTGTCTTCTCATTCAGTGGTGTCAGTCTTTTTTTCTTTTTTCTTCTTTTCAGTAACCATATATAAACTTCTCATGGAGATCAGCTGGGACCTCGTGGCAGAAATCTCATTTAAAACAACTGGAAATGACTTCACCTTGGCCCAAGTCAGTGTGACAGCCTCCTCCTCCTCCTCCAGCCCTGCTGTGAGTCAAAGGCATTTTCTGGGCCATTACTTTCCTGCGCCAAATGACCTTGAGCCTCTTCCTGTTGCCCCTTCTTTGCTTGGCTCAGCATGCGCATCCGTTGCTCTTTGTAAATACACCTGCTTGCTCGCCTTAGCAGTGTTCCCTTTTCTCAACGGCTGGAGGTACTGGTCCCTTCTCAGGCATTGAGACTCACACATAGATGCCTATAGTAATTTTCCATGCTCTTGATTGTGGGGATTTTTTCCACCTTATAAAAAAAAGGTTGATATGTCAGATATGTAGTACTCAGCTACCGGTGTATTTCTCAGGGCTAATTCCTTTCTGCCTGCGCTTGCAGAGTGAGGGCAAATCAGGTGAAAAAGTAGAGTAGTAACATTTCATACTTGCTTTGCTGGGGCATAAACGACTGCCAGATTTGTGAAGCAGGGGAGAATCAGCCCACCGTGACTCACAGCACAAACACAATGCAATCGGAAAAGCCCAGCTTGGGTGGTGTGCCTCCCTGCTAATTGGGAAAGCTGAAATGCTAATAGAGCTTGTGATCTGCTTCAGGTCAGGTAAAGGTCATCAGACCGCTGGAAACCGTTAGTCCTTTCCACAGCAGCTTTGTGAGATTCCCTAGGATCCTGCAGAGACAACCTGTGTGTTTGGTTACATGGAGAATTTCTGCTGGGAAACAGAGAGCTGGTGGAGCAGTGGGAGAGAGGCGTGGGGACGGCAGTGGTGCCAGAGGGGTGGTAAGGCATGGGATATCTTCCAGGGCAGAGTTATCACCCTTTGCTTTTTTTTTTTTTTTTCTCCTCATATTAAACACCATGGAAATACTCCTGTGAAACAAAGCTGCTTACTCTCTGCTACCGATCGTCTCCCTGATCTTCAGTCTCCTCCTAAAAGGCTGCATCAGCTTTTCCCAGCGCTGAGCACTAGGTTAGATTCGAGCACAAGCTGAAAATAACAGGGCGTAAGACAGGGAGGACACAATACTGAGCACTGTGCAATTTCTAGCCGATGTGGTGAACCCAGTTCATTCAGCAAGGTAGTCTAGCATGCACGTAACTTAAAAGCATGTCCTGCTAAAATATAGGGGGCTATTTGTGTGTATAAATACATGTGCATGCTAAAGTGCTCTGCTGGGTTGAGGCCAGGACATTCAGCGGTGTGTGGGCTGAGCCCTTCCAGGTGCCTCCAAAGATAAAATGAAAAAAAAGTGACAGTCAGTCTCGGTTACGTGGAACACAATCCAGCTTTTAAAAGGCTACTTTTGATAATTAGGTATTTTGTGTACTGTGGCAAGATGTGAATTATAAAACCACTAATAATAATGTAGTTCAGTCAGGGTAGCCTTGAAATTAGACCCCTAGCAGAGAGGTTGCACTGTATAATGATAGTACAGTACCATTTGTTTCAACACATTTAGCACTTCAGAGTGGGATTTTTTTTGTTAAACACCAGATGTTCTAGTGACCCGAGTGCTGACTTTAAAAGAAGACACAATAGAATAGTGTGTCAAGGTCAACAGCACAAATTAATCTGTATTATCGCGCTGTCATATTATACCGTATGCCCCATATGAGCAAGATCTATGGCTAATGCTTTCCTTACATGCAACTGTATGGGGTGTTTCAGTATAGAGATTTTGAGCTTCCCAAACCCTCAAATCCCCCTGAAAGAAATCTGATTCTTGATTTGATAGTTTAAATTGTAAATGTAACATCCTTACAGAGGGTGAGGGATGTGTGGGAATGTGACTGTAATCTCGCAGAACTGGAGAGACACGCAGCAACACAATGAAAAGTATGTCTGTTAATTGTAAATTCTGCATTTAAAAAAGTAATCTGGGTAGCTTGGTTGTCTTCTGCATTTTTCTCTTGACTTAAAAATGTTATAGGGCACAAATGAATAATCATTTACAAACATTTGAAGTAATAGTTTACCTGAAATAGATGCTTTTGTCTCCATGAGTCCCGCGTATCCCTCCTCTTCCCTGCCCTGTGACTTCTAAGCTATTGCTGTAAGATGGCAGGATGTCAATGCCCCCAAAATTGAACCTGTGATTTGTTTTTCTTTGATTTATGGGCTTGTAGTCAATAAACTTTATAAAGGAAAGTATCAGACTGAGCAATCAATCAAAGATAAGCAGATTCTTGTCCTTTAAAAGCATTTCAYCCCAGTAAGCAAGGGCCTCATTCATCTTTTACAACCACTCTTGCAGCTTTCAGCTGAGAAAGGACTCACTGCTGACTACAGCCCCTTCTGCTGAAAAGTCCCCTATCCTTGCATCTGAGCTGAGATTTTTAAAATTCATTGCAGCGGTATGCTTCCCTTCCATATTATTTGCTAGCTCTAAAAGGGCAGATTGTTTGTATGTTGTTACTAAAGGTAAATCTCCTTGCTGTGTAGAGAGGAAAAGGCTTCTGTTTTAAACCGTCGGAGGCATGGACTGTTGTTTTGCAGAAACAGTATTCATTTTCTTTGTTATTTTACAAAACAAAACATAAAAAAGGGTTCCCATTTGTTCGTTTAGTAGTATCTGAATTTCCCTTTGAGTGAGGCAAATGTTATCCTGCATGTTTTGCTTCTCTGAAGCACAGATGGTGTGCATATGCAGATTGGTGATTTTCTAATCAATACAGAGACACTTGGGAATATATGTAAGTATTGTAATAATGCATTAGTCAGGAGTGATGTTGTAACACACTGAGATCATACACATAAATCTAAGACACCATGTCTAGACACCCCAGGGAAGATGGCATGCCATGGGTTAGAGCAAGCATTAAGGAAGTGCAATATTTCAAATATGATGGGAAAATAATGCAATTTGCAGACTTTAATAAAACCATTGGGGAATTAATTTCACTAAGGGTACACTCTCTCTCAAAACATCCACGTTCCTACGTTTGCTTCACGGATAATCAGAACGAGAGACACTTTACCTGCTATCTCAGGCATAAACACAGTACGATATCTATGAATTGTGCTGTATCTTTAATGTGCTGAATATGAAAATAATCCCTTTATAGGTAGTGCTTTAGTAGTATAAAACTGCATTATGCAAACAATGCACAGACAGCATAAACCTTGGAGATTCAGAATTTGAAGAGCTTATAAATTAATCTCATAAGTGTTGATTTGAGCATGCTCAGGGAGTGCGCTCAGCTGTAAAACTTGACCAACCTAACCTTCCCAGTTTTAATTATTAGCTTTTTGATGATCAAATATTAGATGAAGATGTGCGATTTATGACTCCTTTGTATGTATAAGTTTCCTTTCTCTGAAAAGATTTTTTTTTTTTAAAGAATCTTTGCTGCCTTTGGCTGCTTTCGGTTATTTTGTTGTCCCTGTATAGCTCTTGGCACATAATTTTAATCAGCCAACCGCCTTTTAAATTTTTGCCAGCTGATAACTACTCACAAGCAAGTAACTTGCAGTACCATGCCAGGAATGTTGTGATAAAAATGTCAATTTAAACCTGGCCAAGGATGACAATCATAGAATCATAG
Source organism: Phoebastria nigripes (assembly GCA_035582835.1). NCBI lineage: Eukaryota > Metazoa > Chordata > Aves > Procellariiformes > Diomedeidae > Phoebastria > Phoebastria nigripes. The sequence continues at coordinate 978,930 of JAYKAV010002308.1, read as the reverse complement.
AATTGTTTCAGTTGGAAAAGACCTTTAAGATCATCAAGTCCAACCGTTAACCTAGCAGTGCCAAGTCCACCGCTAAACCATGTCTCTAAGTGCCACATCTATACTTCTTTTAAATACCTCCAGGGGTGGTGACTCAACCACTTCCCTGGGCAGCCCGTTCCAATGCTTGACAACCCTTTTGGTGAAGAAATTTTTCCTAATATCCAATCTAAACCTCCCCTGGCCCAACTTGAGGCTGTTTCCTCTCGTCCTATTGCTTGTTACTTGGGAGAAGAGACCGACACCCACCTCACTACACCCTCCTTTCAGGTAGTTGTAGAGAGCGATAAGGTCTCCCCTGAGCCTCCTCCAGGCTAAACAACCCCAGTTCCCTCAGCTGCTCCTCATAACACTTGTGCTCTAGACCCTTCACCAGCATCGTTGCCCTTCTTTAGACACGCTCCAGCACCTCTTTTTGAGGGGCCCAAAACTGGTGTGGCCTCACCAGTGCTGAGTACAGGGGGATGATCACTTCCCTCGTCCTGCTGGCCACACTATTTCTGGTACAAGCCAGGATGCTATTGGCCTTCTTGGCGACCTGGGCACACTGCTGGCTCATATTCAGCCAGCTGTCGACCAACACCCCTAGGTCCTTTTCCACCAGGCAGCTTTCCAGCCACTCTTCCCCAAGCCTGTAGCATTGCATGGGGTTGTTGCGACCCAAGTGCAGGACCGGACACTGAGCCTTGTGGAACCTCATACAATTGGCCTCGGCCCATCAATCCAGCCTGTCCAGATCCCTCTGTAGAGCCTTCCTACCCTTGAGCAGATCAACACTGCCGCCCAACTTGGTGTCGTCTGCAAACTTACTGAGGGTGCACTCGATCCCCTTGTCCAGATCATTGGTAAAGATATTAAACAGAACTGGCCCCAGTACTGAGCCCTGGGGTTGTGACTTGTGACTTGTGACTGGTCGCCAGCTGGATTTAACTCCATTCACCCACTCTGTGGGCCCAGCCATCCAGGCAGTTTTTTTACCTAGCGAAGAGTACGCCCATGCAAGCCATGAGCAGCCAGTTTCTCCAGGAGAATGCTGTGGGAAACGGTGTCGAAGGCTTTACTAAAGTCTAGGCAGACAACATCTACAGCCTTTCCCTCATCCACTAGGCGGGTCACCTTGTCATAGGAGATCAGGTTAGTCAAGCAGGACCTGCCTTTCATAAACCCATGCTGACCGGGCCTGATAATCTGGTTGTCCTGTATGTGCTGCATGATGGTACTCAAGATGATCTGCTCCATAACCTTCCCCGGCACCAAGGTCAGACTGACAGGCCTGTAGTTCCCTGGATCCTCCTTCCGGCCCTTCTTGTAGACGGGCGTCACATTTGCTAACCGCCAGTCAACTGAGACCTCCCCGGTTAGCCAGGACTTCTGATAAAGGATTGAAAGTGGCTTAGTGAGCACTTCTGCCAGCTCCCTCGGTACCCTTGGCTGGATCCCATCTGGCCCCATAGACTTGTGTGTGTTTAAATGGTGTAGCAGGTCGCTAACCATTTCCCCTTGGATTGTGGGGGCTTCATTCTGCTCCCTGTCCCTGTCTTCCAGCTCAGGTGGCTGGGTACCTGGAGAACAACTGGTCTTACTATTAAAGACTGAGGCAAAGAAGGCATTAAGTACCTCAGCCTTTTCGTCATCTTTTGTCACTATGTTTCCCCCTGCATCCAATAAAGGATGGAGATTCTCCTTAGCGCTCCTTTTGTTGCTAATGTATTTATGGAAACATTTTTATTGTCTTTTATGGCGGTAGCCAGATTAAGTTCTAGATGGGCTTTGGCCCTTCTAATTTTCTCCCTGCATAACCTCACGACATCCTTGTAGTCCTCCTGAGTTGCCTGCCCCTTCTTGAAAGGTCATAAACTCTCCTTTTTTCCCTGAGTTCCAGCCAAAGCTCTCTGTTCAGTCAGGCCAGTCTTCTTCCCCGCGGGCTCATCTTTCGGCACATGGGGACGGCCTGCTTCTGCGCCTTTAAGATTTCCTTCTTGAAGAATGTCTAGCCTTCCTGGACTCCTTTGCCCTTCAGGACTGCCTCCCAAGGGACTCTGTTGACCAGTGTCCTAAACAGGCCAAAGTCTGCCCTCTGGAAGTCCAAGGTAGCAGTTCTGCTGACCCCCCTCCTTACTTCTCCAAGAATTGAAAACTCTCTATCATTTTGTGATTGCTATGCCCAAGACAGCCTCCAACCAACACATCACCCACAAGTCCTTCTCTGTTCACAAACAACAGGTCCAGTGGGGCACCTTCCCTAGTTGACTCACTTACCAGCTGTGTCAGGAAGTTATCTTCCACACACTCCAGGAACCTTCTAGACTGTTTTCTCTTTGCTGTATTCTATTTCCAGCAGACATCTGGTAAGCTGAAGTCACTCACGAGAACAAGGGCTAGCGATCGTGAGACTTCTCCTAGCTGCTTATAGAATATTTCATTTGCCTCTTCATCCTGGTTGGGTGGTCTATATCAGACTCCCACCATGATATTTGCCTTGTTGGCCTTCCTCCTAATTCTTACCCATAAACACTCAACCCTATCGTCACCATCATTAAGCTCTAAGCAATCAAAACACTTCCTAATGTACAGGGCTACCCCACCGCCTCTCCTTCCTTGCCTATCCCTTCGGAAGAGTTTATAGCCATCCATTGCAGCACTCCAGTTGTGCAAGTCATCCCACCATTTTTCCATGATGGCAACTATATCATAGTTTTCCTGCTGCACAATGGCTTCTAGCTCCTCCTGTTTGTTCCCCATGCTGCGTGCGTTGGTGTAGATGCACTTCAGTTGGGCTATTGATCCCCCCACTTTTTTGGGGGGAGAAACCCGAACTCCTACGTGACCATTCTCAGGCACTTCCATGGTTTCTAACACGTCCATAACCCTTGTGTCTTTGCTGCCACATGGTTCTCCATCCCCTACCTCTACTGAGACGGCAGACCGAAGGACCTTGCTAGCACGCCGTCCCTCAAACATTGGTGTGCTGGCCGCGGGCTTATCTCTAGCAAGCCTGGTTTTATCCCTTTCCCCCTTCAAATCTAGTTTAAAGCTCTTTCAATGAGCCCTGCTAACTCCTGTGCAAAGATCCTTTTCCCCCTTTGAGACAGGTGTACCCCGTCTGTCGCCAGCAGGCCTGGTGTAGTGTAGACCAACCCATGATCAAAAAAACCCAAAATTCTGACGGTGACACCAGGCTTGGAGCCAGGTATTGATCTGCTGGCTCTTCCTGTTTCTTCCCTCCTCATTCCCTGCAACTAGAAGGATAGGGGAGAACACTATTTGTGCTCCTGATCCCTTAACCAGTCGTCCCAAGGCCCTGAAGTCCCTCTTGATTGCCCTTGGACTTCTTGTTGCAACTTCATCGCTGCCTACCTGAAAAATCGATAATGGATAGTAATCTGAGGGCCAGATTATTACCAGGGTAGGAAGTTTTCTCTTCACATCTTCAACCCAGGCCCCAGGGAGGCAGCAGACTTCCCTAAGAAGTGGGTCCTGTCTGCATATTGGGCCTTCTCTTCTCTTCAGAAGGGAGTCTCCTATGACAATGATCCATCTTTTTTTCTTTATGCAAGCAGTTTTGACGCAGGGCGTAGGCCGACTTAACCTCGGTAACACCTCCAGGCTAGATGAACCGTTGTCCTCATTATTGTTTGGTTCTACTTGCAGAGCCTCATACCTATTATGCAAGGGCAGCTGGGGAGGTGGGGTGGTCGCAGAGGAGAGGCGCCTGCTGCGCCAGGCAGGAACTTTTCGCCATTGCCCCATATCCCTTAAGTCACTGTGTTCAGCCAGGMGGAGAGAGGATAGGGAATCGTCCATATCACGCGTCCTGTCTGCCTGTTGGGCCTGTCTCAGGGAAGGTAGGGTGCGATTCCCATAGCCTATCTCGCTCTCGCTCTCCCTGTTACTCCTCAACCTCCTCACCTCCTCCCGGAACTCTGTCACTAAGCGGAGGAGTTCCTCTCCCGGGGTGCACCTCCCACAGGCGTGCTCGCTGCTGCTGGACAGTACTGGCGTAAGAGCAGGGCACAGCCTGCAGCCTGGCGCCTGGGCGGCAGCGTGTTCCCGCCAGAGCTCTGTCTGGGGAGCTGCGTCAGCCGTGGCGGGTGCAGAGCTTAGAGAGRCCGTGGCTTTCTGCTGGGTGGATACTATTGCTCCCTGGTGGAGCTGGCAGAGCTTCAGCACCCTTCCTGCATGAACTGCCACCTGAACTGCCGTGCCAGCTGCTGTGCCAGCTGCTGTGCCATGCCCTTGCTGATGCACCACGCCCTGCTTCCCCACCCTGTTCATGGCACTCCTGGTCGCTAGCAATCTAACTATTTCCAAGTGAGAAACTTGAATGGAATACATAACACAATAGTACTTTTTGCCTTCTGCCAGTGAAATAGGTGCCCGAACTCGAGAGGTTTCTGTAACGATAACCCTCGCGGTCAAAACCCCACTTAAAATTTGGCTGCATTGGTAGCTCCATCAGCCTCATCACCTCTTGTCATCTGAAAGGCTGATAGTAGAAAATCTTTAATACATCTGTACATTTTCAATTAAAATATAATCAAGTCAAATGCTAGCTGTAATCAATCCTATTAATTCTGCAACTATAGAAATTAGTGAATGAGGGAGCTCAGGTCTTGCAAATAGTGACAATGGTTTATATCCTGACTAACTGAACTCTGTTTCAGAAAATAAGAGGTGCATACATCAGCATGGAGTAAACCCAAACATTTCAGTATTTTCCCCTCCCCTTGTCACTCTGTTCCTCTCTGATCTATAAAGACACTCATCCAGAACCCTGTGTTTGGCCAATAATCTAACATGGAGATACTTTAAAACCAAAATCTGAAACATGACGGGTTGAGATGTAAGTGATATTTTAAAATGCACAGGAGATTCTTGGGAAAGGTGGGTTCTCAGAGCTGGGACCGTGGCCTGGTAGCAGGGCTGCGAAGGCTCTCTGCAGATAGACCTGTAGATAGCCCACCTCCTTCAGAAGATTGTAAAACACCGCTTATACTTAAGCTCTTCCCATTTCAAAGTTAGGTTTCATTTTCTAGGACCTTCAGGAAATCTGAATGGGACTCAGGGCTTGTGCAGGTGTAGAAATATCTCTGCAAAATAATAATAAGGAACAGTTTTCATGAATCTCCATGGAGATTTCCTCCCTCTGAGCATCTTCCAAGGCCTTTGCCACAGTCAAGGCAGAACGTCTCTGTTATTAGACCGATCTTCCTATTGTCCTCTGCCTCTTCCCATCTAGCTGGTACTACCCAACTATTATTATTATTCTTTATTACATATTAATTTGAACAGTCCTCATTATAACTGTGGAGTGTCAGTAGCACATTAATGATCATCCTTAACCTTATTTTGCCCTCAAGAAATGTTTTCTAGTCTCTTCCTCTTTCCTTCACTTTCTCTTACTCTGGCACTTGATCTTGGTTGAATTTCTGCTGTGTTTCTACTGGCATGATTACTGTCATGCTTCATATTACGGTATCCAAAGTCCACCCACTTTAATCAGTATCACATAAAAATGCACTAATGTTTTAATTTGGAGATGGTTTTGCTAATATCAGTTCTTGTGAAGGAAATGCATCACAGTCAGGTTCAATAAATAGAATCCTCACCATTTGCTAGAATAGAAACCAAATCCTGGATTCTTCTTTTCTGTGGAAGCTACTGTAGTTTAATTTTAGCATTTTCTCCCTATTAGATGGATCTTTGCTGTATCACTTGGTATGCATGGAGAGCTTCAACGCAGCAGCTCTGTGTCATATACATTCTCGTTTATAACTCCTGGCTGCATCCCACCATGTCTGCCCTTCAGCAGCACACTTGCACTCCTCCTCCTCGTGGAGATCCGCAGCAGAGGGGATGGGGATGTGTGTTTTGGATCAAAACATCCTATAGATCCAGTTCTCTTGCTATGAGGGTGTAAACGATGGCACTGCCATTAGACCAGGCTCAGCAGAGGGTCAGCTGTGGTTGGGGACAGGGTGTGATGGAGGCGGGAGGCTCTCGGTGCCTCCCTGCTGCAGCCCCTCTGCCCGGAGAGCACATGGCCTTCACTGGACTGTCAGGGATGATCGTTAAAGCTGGTCATATAGAAAAACTTGTCATCCTGCAGGAATATCAGACACTAGACAGAGCACTTTAACCTTGCTTGACCTTTCACTGTGCTCTTCAACTAATTAGATGAATGGGAGTTTTATTGGTGTTTCTCGACCTAGATCTTTTACATGACAGTTCTGTGTATCTGAGCAGCCTAATGCCTTACATTCTGTAAATCAATATAGCTTTATCTATTTTCAAAAAGCTAGAAATGGTTTTTTAGGCCTACTATCACATCCTATAAATAATATTGATTTTGTTTAGGCTGAAAAACTATTTAATTCTGAATGGGCTCATCTTGTTAGTCAAATACAGTTCTTGGGTAAGTCCAGGCATGATTCTCATGCATCACACTACTTTTGCCCCTGTGGTACGTGCAAACCCGATGTCAGTAAGTTGAGAATGGGATCTCCTGCGCATAAACCACATCTAAATTTTCACTTTATGGAAGTTCTTCAGACTCTGGGATTTAACTGACAAACATGAGAAAGCAAAGGTATAGCAGATTGCATAGCCTCATGTTACCTCAGATTATGCAGATGTTATGGGACAGTGATGGGAGTGTGCAACATTAAGCAAGCCTTAAATAGTGTTAGATGAATTGTACTGGCTAGGCTAAAAAGAAAAAGTTAAAAACTGATTTTATGTTTATGTCTTGAATATACACTTTTCCTGGTCATTATTATCCTTCCATCCTTCCATTGCTGGAAGTACCAATACTCTGATTGCCATTTGTGATGTTCTAAAATGAAGATTTTAAGACAAGATGACAAAATAATAATACTCAAGGTTAGGGTCATTGCTCCATCTGTTGTCTGCTGTGTTTGACACAACTAATATTATACTGCTTGTACAACTAGAAAGGACCAGTACAGTGATGTTCCTTGCAGGTGCTTCAGACACTTCTAAAAGCACTTCTGCAACCTGTTGACATTTCCTTACCATGTGTTCCAGACTTCTGTACCAGTATTTTCTCAGTTTCCATTCAGAACACACGTGTGATGTAAGTAATCCAATTTTCAAAACCAAGTCCAATGAGACAGTATTTTAAAATACATTTCTCATTATCCAACTCTATGATAAGTTTCTTATACAAGCCTTTGGATTGTATGGTAAATAAATACCCATTTAATCTGTTTACATATAAGACACAAAATCCTGATTTGATTATCCTCTCATCATAAATGTTTGACACTTTAGGTACCAAACAGATTATCTGAAGATCGACTCTATGTAAGTACAGAATCAATTCATATACAAATTCAGGTGTGATAGTGAATTTCAAGGTTCATTTTTTGTGTTAGCCTTATACTAATGCAACTGAGAAAGTGATTGTTATGTTTCTCTGTTGAAATTCTGGGATGTTACTTTGTTTATTATTACTTGCAACTAGCTTTTTAATTTTTACTGTTATTTGCCTTTCTCAGTTAGTGAAGACAAAATATCAGATTGCTCAATTACATTTTATGTGGGAAGAAAATAGGAATTACAAGAAGGTCAGTCTGTGAATTTTTAAGGAAACAACACAGAGAAGCTAAACAACTTTAATTCCTAGTTCCAGAAATTAATGTATAATATTGTTTTCCTAAAATACAGCATCATCTCATGGCTTTAAAAATGACTATGTGAAAAGCACATAAGCCTATTTTGTATAGAAACTAAACAGAAAGCATTCATTTCTTCTTGTCAAGGGGATGACCATAAGAATTTGTGATGGGCGTCTAAATGCGGAGGTAAGTAATAAGCAGGTATTGACTTCTATTGAGATCAGTATCAAGATTTGTTGACCCAAAGAGGTTACAATTGACTGAAGAGTGGGGCAGTAAATCTTGTTATTGAACAAAAAGCAAAAGTCAATATATGTATTATTATAAACATTTTTCTTTTGGAAGAGATAATAAGGGTGGAGTGGTTTAAGACTTTAGATTTATATGGCCATGATAGCATACAGCTTCTATTATTTAGTCAAAGGATAGAGAATGCGTGGGTTTTTGGGGGTTTGTTTTTTTTAAATTTATTTATTTTTAATACAGCTTCACCAATCATGCCAAAGCAGTAAAGCCTGCATCAACTTTCACATCATAAACCCTTATTCTCATTGTTTTATAACTCAGCTGTAAAGATTATTTTCAGATTGAAATTTGGCCTGCAAGCTCTTTGCCTAAGAAACATTTTTTTCCCCAGAAGGGTGGAAGGAATAAAGAAGATCTATTGAACTATTTATTGAATTTTAGAGGAGCACAAAAAAGACGTGTTGTGATTTTTATACAATTCAAGATTTAGATTGTATTCTTTATTGAATATTATATTATGCATAAAGCAAGGATTTACTTGATCATAAAGGTGGAGACTGCAAATGTTCTTTCAGTGCTTTCAAACACTTGCTAATATTAATCCACGCCTCGTATGGTAAACAAGTATTTTTATGATTCTTATATTTTAGCCCATTCCATTATGCTCTGGTCAGCGCATTATATTTTAGGTTATTGCCTGGAAAAATAAAGAGGAGACAGAGCACAGAAGAAAACAGAAATCCATCCAGCCGAAGATATTAAGCTTATTAATTAAAATCACATACGTCCCACAGTGAGAGTGACAGTGAAGAAATAACTGTTGAATTACTATTTTGTAACATTTATATCTGCTAGTATCTTGGCTGCCAGTAGAAATGATCCTTCAGTACCTCCAAAATTGTCTAACAAAAATAATTTGTTGTTTTCCATTGCAGAAACCATCTGCCTCCTGCCTTCCTTCACAAGACCGTCTTACGTTTCTTTAGGATTCAGGAGCTTGTACTAATTTAGGATATTCACTGAATCTCTTCAGCAGCACAGGCTACGATAAATGCATCAAACATATTCTCTGCTCTTTGCACTGGCTTGCTGTGAAATTTAAAAACAAACTCCAGCTTGCAGTCCTTACCTTGGAGGCACTTCATGGCCTGGTCCCAGTGCAGATGAAGGCTGCTCAAAGCTCGGCAGTGGAGCCCCTGCCTGCGGCACGTTGCCTGTGCAGGCATGGCTCTGCTGGCAATGCGGCGCTGTTTGTGGCAGGAGTGAAGCTTCCTTCTGTAGAAGGCAGAGAGGAACAATCGCCCCGTCCAAAACCTGGGTCCAAGCTCTTCTCTGCTCCCTAGTGAGGTGCGCTCTGGTGGTGGCACTTTGATTCAGTTGCCTCCTGCGCTTCCACATCGGTGGGATTGCTTGCAATGGCATTCAAAGCTGTGAATTACTCCACTGTGGCCTACAGCCGGGACCTTTTCCCTGCCGTGCTGCTTCTTATCTCTCCTGCAGCACCTGGGGATGGCATAGGACTAATTTGGAGTTTCTTCTTCATTCTCCTGGCGGGTGATGGACTTTGCCCTCCTTAGAGAGAGGAACTTAGAGGAACTCCCAGGAGAAGTTCTCTTTCTGACTCTGCATAACCTCAAAAACACTATCATCATGGAAATTATCTACTCTTCTGTCAGGCCTCTGCATCTTGAAAGAGACCTTGGGAATTGTAACTCCCACAAGAGCAGTATTTCCAAATTCACTGCAAAAAAATGGCTTATTCTGAATTGAATACTATTTCCTCTCTCTATTTATGCATGTTCTGTTCTGGAAACGTATAGGAGGGAAGGGCAACTGTCTCGTCCCCAGTTTTGCCCCACAGGACATAAACCCTTTTTCTCTGATGAAAATAATGTTACCTGGAGGCCTCAGCTATCCACAAGGCTGACCGGTGTTTAAGGTCCTTTGACTTTTGTCCTTGAAATAGGAAAGAGTGAAAATGCAGAAAAAACATTTTACAATCATGAAAAATGTCATAGCTACTTTTTTATCTGTAATACAGAGCGATCGTTGGTACTTATGCCATATCAACAGTGCATCTGGCTGGGGATGCTGGTGTTGGCAGACGCTGCAGTGGCCTTCCTCCCAAACATAAATGAGCAGCTCAGCTTGTACTCTTACCCAATATGGACAAGCAGACTAGGACACATTTCCTTATTTCACAGTAAATATATGAATTACTCTATTTGCGTTTGGCCAGAGAAGGTTGCTATGAAGAAGTTTGGCTTAGAGTATCTTGGGCTCCAACCACAGTCAACCAAATTAATGGAATGTCCCACTATGCCTGATTCTTCCCATTCCCTTCAAGATAACGTACTTCAAGATTGTCTGCTAAAATATGCAGAGGTATAATTTCCTTTCCAAAGCAAGCATCAACCTGGGAGCCTGGTAGGTTTTCAGAAACCACAGCATCCAACTGTGTTTTGCCCACCTTATTGCAGTTTCTGTCTGTTGACTCTGATGAGTTTAAATCAGTTACCATTTCCAAGCCATTATAAAGGCTGTTGATGAAAATCTTCTACAGCTACAAAGTGCCCACAGATTTATTCAAACCTACTGAAACTTCATTCATTTCTGCTCACAAGACAGTTTCCAGCCTTCCTCTATGGATACGCATGCTGTTTAATGGCACACAAATTAGCACGTCTACTTGTTGGTACCGATGTGGTAATGGTGGCGGTTGCTGATACAGGTCATTAGATGGAAGTAAAGGATCTCAACTAAGTTAATGGTGAAAAATATCTGAATTTAGTAGGAGCAGGTCTGAGGATATAAAATGAACCTTTAATGTATTGAGCTTCAGCATTGTCAGGTTCTGGGTTGTAACTTCTTGGTGGGGGGGATTTTTTTAAATTTTGTTTTTAACTATTTTTGTTTTAGAAAATCACCTTTTTGGTGTATGAGCTGTCTAAATGACTTTATGTCTGCTGGTCTCCATTTAAAATGTGCTTATAGCAAGTGAACTGTAAGCTGAATTTGTGAAGTAGAAGGGAAAATCTGCTTATGATGACATCCTTTTTCTGAAGCTCAGGCAGGCCAACACTGCTCCTTCTGAATGAGATACACCTTTTTGAATAGTATAGAATTTAAGCACAGTATTAACAGATAATACAACAATATTTATTGAACTGCTAAACACTGGGCTGAATGTCCCATCTGAAAATGACAGCTTCTTTTCTAGTTTGAAAATAGTCTTTCCGTACTCATTTTCCCATGAGTACAACATTACCTACTTTACTTAGGTCATAATGAACTATTTTTTATTTACAATACAAGGTAATATGGTATCAGAGTAGTGCCATGCAGATACACCATGTGGCTTTTAGAAGAAATACGCTAGGATGGCTTATATGGGGTTTATTAGTGTTCACAAAGACAGCCAGATCATGATTGTTTTGATCACAATTTGCTCTTCCTGGTCTTCCACTGTTCAAAAATTACTGTGCTTAAGCTAGAGATCATAGAATCATAGAATAGAATCATTAAGGTTGGAAAAGACCTCTAAGATCATTGAGTCCAACCATCAACCCAACACCACCATG
>JAYKAV010002308.1:906297-965789 GCA_035582835.1 Phoebastria nigripes | reverse complement strand
CAGCGGCCAGATTGCATTCTAGCTGGGCTTTTGCCTTTCTGATTTCCTCTCTACATGACCTGACGAGATGTGCTGCTCTCGCCATTGTTTGCCAGAGTGGGATTAATAGTAGAGTAACATCAAGCCAGACAGACTTAAACTGGTAAAGCAACTTACTTTTTTAAAAAGAGGTGGGCATAGTGGGTTGTGTGGGTGAAAATCTTTCCAGCATCACAAGGCTTGTAAGCCCAAAGGACATTTTTATTATAGTCAGTGGGGGATGTTCAAAAAATGAGAAGTTGAAGAGCAAAAATGCGATTCTAGCTGATTCTTGATCTTGCTGGGGGAGGCTGTGCTTTGATTTCTTTCAGGAAAGCACAGTGCACACCTGTGGTATTATATAAAACATTACATAATATGAGAATAACACCCTGAATTTTCTCCCTCTAGCTCTGGCCCAGCCCACCTCTAATGAAGCAGTAAGTGTGTTGTGACTTTCATTCAGATCTGTGTTTGTGGCTTGGCTTGCAAGTGTGTGAATCTATACTTGTTGCCCTTGGCATATATTTTCTGGCATTACTCTTGGTTATTTCGGGGAGAAAGACTAATAATGTTCCATTAAAACAAGTTCACTAGTCAGGCCATATTGTTGTCTTTCCTTTCCTCCCACACTTGCAGCCTTATTGTATTTAATAGCACAACTCAGGGCTTTCCTCTCTCTGCTCCTTGTCACTCAGAGGTATTTAAAAGAGGATTTAAAATGGCTATTTTTTGTCCTTAATCCTTGATCCCTTCTGCCCCCCGCCCAAGCTTGCTTATTCACTGGAAATAGCAACCTAAGTCCACATTTTACAGCTCTAGTGTATAGTAATTTTGTCTTATGCCTTTGGAGTATAAATGATTGTTCAATTCAGACATTCAAAATTAAAGTGAAGTTGCCAGTGGAAACGGGTGACTCATTATACAATGAGTGAGGACAAATAAAAAGGTGCCTGCGTATAATAATCAGAAGATATTGACTTTTGTTGAGGTCAGGATCACCATTTATTAACCCAAGAGGTAAATATTGACTGAAACTTTGGGCAGCTTTTTTTTTTTTCTCCTTTCCTTATAGCCCAGAGAAGACTGTAGAGGATTTACTAAATAACTCCATCTGCCTGCACAGCAAGATGGAGACTTTTGCATTTTGCCTGCAGTTTTATGCTCGTCTTTTGTTCTGGCTCTCCCAAGGGCAAAACGATTTATAGCGTATTTTAGAGGAATATTTAAAATCATGCTAATTGCTGTTTCTTTGTCATTGATTCTGCTCTTGACAAGCCAGAACCCTTCTCCTGAAACAGGTTTTGCTTCTGAAGGCTTCTTCAGACAATCCCAGCCCCAGCCTGGCTGTCTGCATTTTGTCTCCTGCCCTGGCCATCTCCCTCCCTGATGTCTCAGAGCCCATTTTTTTGGTCTAAAACCACCAGGGTATTGCAGCAGCCCTCCGAAAGATGTCCTCGGGAGCGGTGACTCCTTGTGCCGCTGACACCCTGTTCACTCTCCAGAAAGGGCTTTTTAATTGAATTATTTGCCAGCTGCAGAGGGCCTTGTTTGGCTAAAATGAGCACCCTGAAACTGCTATTCTGCTATCCTACTTGGAAAACCAGGCTTTGCCAGGTTTCCTCCATCTTTGACTGCTCCATCCTTCCAAGGGGCTGCAATGTAGTCTCCATCCTCAGACGCTGGTAAACATGCAGTTGACACAGGGTGACAAGTTCCTTAGTACAACTTCCCCGTACTCCTCTAAGACAGTTTGTGCTAAAAGATAACGTTTTGGATTCCTGAGGCATTTATGACCCTTTTCTGAGCAGGGCGCTTGCCTGCTTTACCTGTGTTTACCTGTTGGTTTTGTTATTAATAGTAATTTATGGGACAACAGTAACGTGGTTGGCACTTTGCAGGAGGGACCGGTCCCTGCCCCAGGAGCCGCGCGGCTGCAGGGCTCCAGCAGGGCTGCCCGAGGACCAGGGGGTGCCAGTTGCCACCTCGCAGCCACCGCATCCCTGCCACCACATCCCTGCAAAGCTTGTAGCCCGTGACCCTGCTGTCTTCCAGACCAAAGGAGAGACGGTGCAGTGAGATTCAGCGTGGCTTTCTGCTTTTACAAGGTGATTTCTAGATTTGCTTCTCTTCTGTCCTCACTTTCCTCCCCCTCCTTCTCTTTCCCCAGTCTTGTATTTTGTCAGATAATCTGCTGCTTCTTTCTCGGTGTCCTCGTTGCCCGCTGGTTTGCTTCTTTGCTTCCGCATCCTCCTCAGAGGAAGGATTTTTGTTCAGAGTTTGATTTCTATGAGGCAATGCTAGACAGGATTGGGTTTCCATACATTTTTAAACATTACAAAATAACTCCAGTGAGTTTTTAGCAGGTGAGGGCTGCTTAGTGAGAATTAGAAGTGTGCTTTGAAAGCGATTTCTGAACCTGCTGAAAAAATCCATCTGTGAATAAGGAACTGCAAAGTATTAGTATCAAATTGTTATATATGAGAGCAAAGTCTTAAATCAAACTTTTTTATCTGTGGATTTCTAAGAAAGCTTTTAGTGGAGGTGTGGACACTTGCATAACAAACATAAGCCTACTGAAAATAAGCTTTTCCTCATTACCTTTGCAGAGCCTTCAGAACGAATCCACAGATCCCTGAGCATCCGTGGACCCCAGACTGGAAACCAYAGCCACCAAGCAGTTTAATGCTCTGTGAGGTCTAGGAGGATCTTTCCTGCTGAAGTGCACATTATGGCTTTGTGGAGCCAAGGAACCTGCCCTGCGTGGTGACATAGGCTGATTTAAACATTGTTTTAATCACTCTGTAGGGTTAGAAACTGAAGTGCAGCTGTTGCATCTCGGAGACTCCAAGTCTGTTCTGCACACTTCTAAGTGACTGACTTGTGTCTGGTGTAATGCAGCCTGCGTGACCCGGTCCAGAGACACCCATTACCTCTACAGATGAGGCCCATAAAACACTTTTGGGCTCAGACCAAAGTAAAAGGGCTGGATGAAATGAGTTTAAAAGCCTGAGCACATCTCCCAATGGACATAACAGTCCACATGACAAAATTTATATACATAACTTGAAATAATTGGCAACTTTAGGAAGCAAAGCAAAGAGCAAAGTGGAGCTACTTTAGCCGATTATTTACGACCACCTTTTGTCTCAGAAGCTTCTGTAAGGAAAATCTTGCCCGTTCAGTAGTTCTAATCATTAATGCCAAAGCTAAAGTACTCTGTTCTCTGCTCTAAATGAGAATCACACATTCACTCTCTATTTAACAAGCACATTTGCTGTATTTTTAAATTTAAATGATTTGTCTCCCTTTATTTCCCAATGCTCAGATGAAGACTCTTTCCCTCCCCAGACTCTGCTACCTCTCAGTTGCTCTCTAAGTATTTTGTATGAAAGGTCAGAGTCTCACAATACTGACTCCTTGCAGAGTTCAATCGGCTCTCTTTTGTAGGATAAAGCCATTCCCCATCTCCGCAGCAAGGGAGGTCCCCTGGCAGCAAAACAAATGTGGTTAGTTATGTGTGGCATGAACCTCAGCTGCACTGGGAGCTGAGCTCCGGATAACATGTAATGGTAATGTATCTAGAATTACAAGGCTAACCCATCAGCCCCTTTCAAGAAATTTAACTATGAAATGTTTTATTTTGCTTAGGGAAAGTCTGTTTGGGTCTATCATCTAGTTTCCAGCAAGGTCCAGCAATCCCCCCTCCCCTGTTCCTTAGTAGGATGAATGGCATATAAAGAGGTCAAAGAGACTACCAGTGTCATGCCGTAAATCAGTGGTTCAGCTTAGACGAGAGCCCAAAAGGCTCCTGCTCATCTGGTGTAAACTGACTCATTCTGCTGCAGTCAACAGAGATCTGACAGCAGCAGATTTACCCCAAGAGCTTCTGAATTCCCACTTTAGATTTCTCTAACTGGTATTTCAGATACCACATTCTCTGCTGTCAATGGGGGAGATTTTATTAATATCCTCCTAATAAATATTTTTCAACTACAGCTTCATAGGATATCCATGCTTCCCCCCTGCCCACAAATAATATATTACGTATATGTGTTTACAAAAATACCAGTAGCCAATTTAGTTTAATTTAAACTTAGATTTTGCCCTAAACAAATACTGATGTGCCCTGTATATTTCTACTGCCAGATCATGATTTACTAACTCCATTTTGGGGGTTAAAGAGAGCATGACCTTGCTCCATATTAATATTTAAAGATTACCTTGCACATGAAATCAGATGCTGACACAAGTCTCACAGGACTAAGAGGTTTTTAATCTTTTGAAGAAGCAGTGCTACACTGAAATATGTATTACTACATTCAAAACAGAGCATGTAACAAATGTCCCACTAGCAGGCATCAGAGACTGCAAATTTCATTCAGTGCAATCTGGTCCACAAATACCAACTTTTTTCTAGAAGGGAAATTGCAATGCCACAAAGGCCGATGCTTGACATAGCAAAGGCCAGCAGCAGTGTCTCAGACATTGCAGTAAAAAGAGTTTGCCATCCTGTCCTAAATGCAGGAGCCATTTAGTGCCCTTTTCAAAGCAATACATAGATTTTACTCTCTCAAAAAGGTGAAAGTTTACTTACATTTCTGTATAAATGCAATTTAGAACAGTCTAGGAACCACGTGATTTTTGTTTTTACAACTGCACAAGCCTAAAATATGAAGATCTCCTGAATTTCTTTTAATACAGTTAGTTAAAAAGAAAGCCAGAGCTGTTTTAATAGAAAACTGATGTTTAACATAAATGACTAATTTTAAGACTTTGTTTAGAGCATAGTTATTTTCTTAAAAAAAAAAAAAAAATCAAGCTTAGCCTATCAGCATTTTTAACTCATTTCTTTCCACTACACCTAAGCTTCAAACAAAAATATGAGCTGGCAAGCTGTAGAAGAGTCTAATTTCTCATCGCATTTTGGATGTACTGTTTGTATGAAATTGCCATAGATGAGTCTCTGATTACAATAGTTCCTGTGTTTTGATAGCATCATGGAGGTTTTACAGGATTTGAAAATGATGACAGAATGGCTCTTCCCAGTCTCCTTTGGGGTAGGGGACAGAGATGGCAGCCTGCCATTATGAAGGTTCCCGCTCCTGGTCTCTTGTGTCATATTTCTGACAGGTAATTGTCAGAAGAGGGTCCCCAGCTGACTGGTGCCTCTGGGAGCTTGCTATAGTGCTACCAGAAAGCACTGGTGTAGTTTGGAGGTAGCCAAGATGTTAGATTGATGTGGAAGAGTTTGGGTATTAGAGGATTCCAGCCCTGAGGAATTTGGAGCCTGTGAAGGTGCATGTTCATTTCCAAATCACCAGCTGAGACTCACCGCTATATTTGCACGTAAGTTTATATCCAATTGCAGTAGTCATTAAAAGGAAAAAGAGCTAGACCTGTCATTTGGGAGTTATGGAGGCAATGCTGGAGGATTTGGTGCAAGGAGAGTAAGATATCCCTTCCTGGAGATGCAGCTCTGCTTGCCATGGGGTGCTGAAGGCTCCCAGCTGACCATCCTCTTGGTGTTAGCTGTGCTGTCAAAGGTAGTATCGTCATAACCTCTCACCTGGCCATTTCACAAGCAGGGTACATCTTCTTTGTTCCCTTTACGACCATTAAGGCCTTTTAATCTTCCTTTTCCCTTAGCATGTCCTCCCCAGACCCCTCTTTCTCCTGTCTGTCCCCTCCCCCAGCAAGATAATGAGGAATGGGAGCAGATGCCAGAGAAACACGAGCACCTTCTAATCGAGTGAGGACATAAAAGGGGACGGTAAAAACCGCATGGAGACTTTTGCTTTCATTGCCTTCCAAACATTTGGTCTTACTTCAACACATTTGCTGGTCAGCTAATCTATTTCCCTATAAATCTGGTTATCTCCTCAGATTTTTGTGGAGACAACGTTTATTAGAAGTTTTTTGGTCACCGTAAACACAATTTGATCTATTTTATCCTAAATGAGTGTTTTTCTCGGCGTGACTTACTTAGAACATCATACTGCTAAGTCTCAAAAAGAGATTTTCAGTGAGTCACAAGTGCAGCAGGATGGCACGATGCCCTTCACAGAAATAACAACTACAGATGCATAAAAAAAATTAGAGAGAATTTGAGAATCTGAAGCTCTTTGGAAAATCTGCAACACTTTTATTATCAACAATGCTGATAGTACAAATGGGACTGAACCAACTGATAAGTGTTCTGGTCCAATGAATTCACTTACTGTTTATGATCCCTCCAGTCATATTTTTAACTGTTTTGGCATTCCCATTAAATCTCCCTAAATATTCTTCTTGCTGGTTCAGTGCTCTCGACCAGGAAGCTTGTGAGTTTGTGAAGATTTGTACTTGATCATGAATGATTCATGAAATGGGCTTAGAAAACTAAGTTTAACATCTTGTTCAATGCTGAGGAAAAAAAGAGCATCTTCTCCTATACTTGTAACAACTTGGCTAAGAAGGAAGAGTCTCAATGTCTCATTTTAAACGCTGAAATTCAGAGCATCTGTTGCCTTTCCAGCTAAACCTCATATCTACTAAGAAGCAAGAGGAAGCATTTTAATTTACTACTGTAGTCAGGCAAAAACCAAGAGTTTTGTTTTTCATTTTGCTAATACGTTTTACCATGTACCTAGCAGCATAGCATAGTCAGGCTATCGGGGCGCAGCTGACAGCCGGTAAATGCCTATGTTGCCATTTCTCACTCGCATTTAATCATGTGTTATATTTTTCTCTAAAAGCTATGTCTGAAATCAGTTGGTCTTGTTTTGAATTGTTTATGGCTGGTTCTATATCTTTTTTGGGACAACAGAAAGCGTATAACCCGGGGTGTTAGGGACTGGTGCTTCTTCTTCCTTCTCCTCTCTCTTGACCTCTTCGGGCACAGCAGACAGAAATGCCCTGTTCTTTACTACCTCATTTCTGATGTATATGTATATGTATATGTATTCATAGCCTGGGAACTTACAGCGCTATTTCCCTGCTGTGCATATTCCATACAGATGATGTTTGAGTCTTGGTTTTCGCACCAGCGAAATGGGGTAATTGTGTCGCTTTGATGTACTGATAAAAGTGCTTTGTGAGAGCTAAATATTTCTTTGTGGAACATGCCATAGCGTGTTTGGAAGCTCTGTATAGCAAGGGGTAGGAGGAAGACAGAGACATGGATCTGATGCAAAAAAATCAGGACAAAACAGAGAAGGAGATCCATGGTTATTCCCTTGCTGTTCTTTGTCTCCTATACTAGCTCTGCAAGAGGATGAGGATTTTTCCTCTTCCTTTGCTGAATGAGAAGACAAGACAGCATATACCTAGGGACACCTGCTGAGAATGAAACACAACAAACATGAGCGCGCTATGGTGAAATATACATTTTGCTTGTACAATAGACATTTTGATCCAGAGTTATAAAAGGTTTAAACATAACCTGTAAATTAAAATCAATTCAAATGCTTTTGTTATTCAACCTCAGGGTTTTTTTGTCGTGCTTTAGGTTCTTTTAAGCTGGAAAAATTTTGATCTTGTGGTTAAGAGAATTATGAAAAAAAGAAATAGAAGTACTTCTAAACAAGGTCTTCTAAGGTGTCCCCTAGGACTATGATTTTAAACTGGTTTTGCATTAATTGCAGTTTTTCCGGCTGTTTGTTAGGGCATTGCCATGCTGCGTTAAGGTCTCGATGCTTTTATCTAGCCCTCCCCTATTCTCTGTTTGTTCTTCAGCGAGGATGAGAGGAACCCTTACAGTATGCAAATATATAATGCTTTCTATGCTTCTTTCTTTAGAGACATAAAAGGATTTTTTAAAAAGGCAAGTTGAATATATGGCAATAAAGATGTAAATCTTCAGAAGCAGGCAAGCTACACTCCCTCTGCACTTCACAGATGAAGCATGGTTTCTGCAAAGAAAGAGTTTGTTAGGAGAACCACAGAAAGCAGGATTTCCATAATGATTTGAAAGAAAAAATTCTGTAACACATGGCACCGTATTTCCTTCAGAACCGCAATCCCCTTGGGACCAAATTCTTTACTACTTAATCACTGCAGTAATTAGGGATGATGTTGGCAAGTGTTCATTGAACGTTGTGTCATTTTACATCTTAAAACCTTTTGGCGTTACTTTCCATTTCCTTTATTCGGTGTGTTCTGGTCTGTCCCCTGGATGATTAGACTCAGCTGGCCTTTTCTTTGGGACCAGGTCAGTTTTGCAATTAAGAGCTGTGTTGGTCTGCACTGATAAAAACAGGGAGTAAATCATTCTRTTTACGGTTTATACATTAATTTTCCACCAAACATTTTTCATAGTGACTTGTACATAGGCGACATGATGTGAAACAAATCTCTGAGTGAAACAGAGGATTCCAGCCACAAAAAATGGCCTTGTCCTGCAGCAAGCCTCCAAATGTGGAAAAACTGCAGTACCAAAGTATGGATAAACATCAGTCTGGATGAAGTAGAGCTCTGTAGATGGAGAATAATATTGCAGCATCAGACCYGCGTGTGAGAGATGGCCCCAGTTATGAGAAGTGCCCCAGGGAGTGCGGGCAGTGAGCGGGGGCTCAGCCCTGCTGCGCCCAGGGACCCACAAGCAGCACCCTCATAACGCTGCTCCTTCCCCTGTCCGCTGCTCAGCATAGACCTGCCGAAGTGATGTCAGATGAGGAGAAAGGGAAAAATGAATGGGCTGTTCAACCCCCAAATCTGTCATTTGAAACATCTGTTGGTAAAGTTGGGGGGAGATTGTTTTTGTGTTTTTAATAATAGCTATGAAAATAGTGTAGCCTGGCTTCTCTGCATTTCAGATCTGTGCCTGTAGCTGCTACTTCAGGAAAGTAGGAAAGAATCTTCTGACAAGAGATCATAACAGCTTAAAACTACGTGAGTACCATTTAGTTTCCTAAAATCCAAATATCATTAACTACGTTAACTGACTTCTCAAGGCAGCAGTGCAAAATGGAAGATCCCTGCACTGCTTTTGTAGGCTTAGTCTGTCCTTTAGACCTTAACCTTCATTTTTCAAAATGTTTGTGTGTGTGTTACTTTTTTAAATAGCCTTTGATGACATGCTGGAGCCTTTCAAAGGTTAGATGTGGAGGGTGCAGCAATGGCGTGGCTGTGATGGACACTTCTCCCCGACCCCATGTGTTTGAGCATCCTTCCAGCTGGGCAGACACTTAAACCCAACTGAGGTGTCCCTCACAATTTTCTTTGGTCTTGGCCAAAGAGTGGTTCTAATTTCCACTTTCAGTCTCATTTCTTACAGGCTGAAACAGAAAATCCATAAAATTTAAAGTTCAACTTAAATGACAATTTGTGTGACTAATGACCTTTTATAAGACAAGGTGGTAGATTACAATGTCTTTTGAAATGCTTTCAGAGGAGAAAAACACACAGTAAAAATTATATGACAAATATAAAAAGGGTAAAGAAAACAAACTTTGTAACGTAAGCAAGCACTAACAGCCATTAAGCTTTTAAATTCTCTTTCCAGAGCCTACAAATCTTTGCTTTGACTCTCACATACCATACATCTAGCAAAGAGAGAAATAATATTTTTTTATCGCTCAATTGTAATTCATATATTACTGTATCATTTTAAAATGTATGAAAGCTGAAAAGTACACAAAAAATAACAAAAAAGGGTAGGCAAGGAGCAGCATATAAAATGTGATATAAACTTCTAAGCTAGTTTTATATACATCCCTCTCCCCCCTTATATGCATCTGTATGGAGAATCCAACTGTTCTACCAAGGGCTTGAGAGCCATTGCGTACATATAGTTAGACACGTGTTAATGAGGCAGACCATGAACCAAAGAGGTAATTGTGGCATAGTACACATACTCTGCAAGGCACTGATCTCTTACATCTTAATAGAGGTCAGATGCGTTTGAGAGTTCCTATACAAGTGTATATCTAAGGCTGCTGACCGCACCATGTGTGGCCAAGCCCTGCCAAAATTACACAGACCAACCCTGCAGGTGGGTAAGATGCAATGATAGCACTGTGGTGGTACTCATCAGCGTGTGTCAAGGCACAGGAAAGGAAGCAATTTTAACAAACGTATCTGAGAACTGTAAAACACAAATTCTTTTTTATATAGGTAAACTATGAAAGTTTGAGGGCCTGAAATCTGAGACAGGCTGTAACACTAATTCTAAAACTAACCTAGCACTGTATGTTCTAGGGGCAGACAAGAAGTCCTAATGAAAATTGGTAGTGTGTAATAGCTTGAAACTGATTAAAGAAGATCACCGCTCCTTTTAATTCTGCTTACAAGCCTTTTCTACAATATTGATTATTTTTCGGAGGTAAGTGATAGTATCTATTCTTTCTGCAATTAATCCATAAGTTCAGTTTGCATGGTGTTTTTAGAAGTCCACTGGGGTCCAGAATTAACAGGATACTGAGATCTCTAGAATAAAGCTAGTTCTGTGAAAGTTTGTAAGAAAAAATCTGGTCGAAGGCTGATCTCTCTGCTACAGTGATAAAGACATTTATTAGTGTATTAGTGGCCTGATATACTAGAGGACAGGTTCTGGAATCATTTGAAACTGGAATTCAGATTGCACCTGGCCGATTGCTTCCTTTCTCCAACACTAGCACTTAAAATTTTAGAGCCACGGCTAATCAGCAAATGTGCRTGACAAAACGATTATTTATGATTTTGTTTGTTACCCTAAAATAAGTTTGATTTTTCTTTTTTCTTTCATTTCAGAGTCTGTCACATATATAAATCTTCCAAGAGATGATGCTAGTTTTGTGCTGAAAGTTGTATCTCTCAGTCTTTGTTACATTTATAACATATGCTATACTGATACCAAAAAGGAGTATATTTTGAAGGATTTTTATGTAGCCAATTCAAAATTCAGATGCCTCAAGCCAAGTTTCTTTGTAATGGGTCTAATTATTGTTTCCTAGATTCCCGTCCTGCATAGTACAATATCCCATTATATATGTCTAAAACAAAAAAACATAGGTATAGTTTGCACCTTTAAATTTTAAGCATTACTTCCTTTTCTGTTTTTCCAATGCAAATGCTCCTAAATGACCACGGGGCAGTAGGTATTATGGGATGCACCTTAAACAGAGTGCTGAACACAGACTGAGTGGTTGCAAGGCCAGATACCTTGATAGTGTGAATGGGAGCACAAGAGCACTAGAAGTTCCCAAATCTAGTGGCAATGGTGTAATATAGACAAGTTTCTGTATCTTACTTTGCCTTGGTTTCCATTCCTTTTAATGCTTTTACATCCATTTATTGGGTTAATAACAACAGGATGTGCCTACCCCTGCTGTTCACCTTCTCCAAGATGACCACCTCTCTTTTTGTTTAAAAAAAGCCTTTGAAAAGTGTAAGCATGAATGCTTACAGCTTGGCTCTGCCCTACATCCCCTGTCGCTTGATAAACTGTACATTAGGCAGGCTTTTGCTCAAAAGCCAGTTGCAACGTAGTAGGCACAGCCCTTGTCCGAGGCTTGCTCCCGCACAATACCGGTGGGAGCCAGGATCCAGCCAAATTCAGCCRCAGCATGGGCAGCCTCCCAGAGCCTGGGGACAGCCCAGCACTTCCCTCCAGGGAGAAGAGCAGGCTCGCACCGTCTTCAGTGCTCTGCCGTTCTGTGTGCTATTTTTTTTTTTGTAACAATAAGAACCTCCTTGTAACATATGAAGACTGAGTTAAAAATCAGCCTGGAAAGACAAATGGCAGAAATACAGCACGGGGATTCATTTACTTCTGACCTCACTAAGCTTTCTGCTTTTAAGCTAGGATGCAGTTTGTTACTAGCTGTGGGAAAACAAAATAAGCCAAAATGCATCCTTTTCTCATTGAAATAGATGACCTATTTTCTCTCTTGAGGCTCAGAGACACTCTGCTCCAGTCCCCAAAAGAAAAGAATTTGGGTTCTGCAACAAAAGGAAAGACAATTATAAACCAGCCTCTGCTTTTGGTCACTTTAAGTCCACATGGTATTTTGTACACTATTCTTTGTGCTGTCACACATAAAGGAATTCTACCGTGTTGCAAAAAACCTATACACTGTAAAAATGAGCTTTACTTTTTAAGTCATGTCACAGTAAATTGCCTTTGAGTGTGTTATAAAAATTGCCGTACTTCCTGCGGGAAAAGTGCTGGAGAGGTAAGTTTCCTACACTATTTTTTGAATTTCTATCTGTTGTTTCAGAAGAAAGAAAATCTGCAAAACTTTAAATGATTTTTATCTATAAAAGCAGTAAATTCAGAATTGTTCTCTGTATTTTAAATGTATTTTAGATGAAGTTATAAGTTACAACAGTGGCACGATTTCCAGACGTGTTTCATATAAACACAGATTAAGGTAAATGGAGCAGGTTGAGCTAAAATTACCAGCCAAAATCCCAATGCTTTGGATTACTCAGTTTCTGGATAACAGCTTAAGTGATATATGCTTTTAAGAGTTTTATCGTGAAATGAGGGATGCATATGCCCTCAAACCAGGAGACCAAGCACAGCATGGGTGAAAATCAGTAATAATTGTGCAGTGTGTTATGGCTATGTAAGAGTTAGTTATACCCCCATACGTACTGTCACAAGAAGTGCCCCTCTGGTTGGGAGCCTTAGCAGAGAGGTCAAAGGCTCTAGGCGAAGGTAGACTGAGTTACCTTCTCAGGCTTTGATGGACTTTACCAGGTCTGTCTCTGTTACCATAGTTTCCATTTAGTTCTCTAGATAAGAAATAGAAGCATTTCAGTGTGTAGTTCACAGAGGCCTTGATCAGTTGGTTGACATAGGGTCCCTGCCTGTGGTGAAGTTTAAGGGAATGAGAAGTAACTATGCAGAGGCCTGTTGTGTGTAGGTAAAAATCAGTCTTTTTGGTTTTTTTCTTTTTCCTTGTTTGCTTGCTTTTAGCCATATCCCTGTTCGCAGAAGCTTGGTGCGATACATTTGAGTCACCAGCTGGGTAAAGGATATCGCAGTTTTATAAGAAGTATTGTCTAATTATTGCATATTCCAGAAAGTCAGCTGTTGCACATCCTTTAGTGGGGTTGTTGAGCTCGACCCCTTTTGGCTATGGACATTTTTATTGGGTGTCCTATTAACATCGCTCTTTTTTAACCGCTGTTCCCTTTCCTTTCTTGGGCTTCCTGCACTCACTCTAGAATTTCAGAGCAGCAAGGACAACATCTTTACTGAAGCACTAAGAAGTTATAAAAGCAGTGGCTGCAGTTAAACACTAATAGTAATACCTCTTTCACAGAAACAATAATTGCCTTCAGATATCCTCTCCCTCCCTAAAATCACCATTCCTTCCAGCACAAGAAAGGCTATGAGAAGGGCAGGGACAAGCCTTTACTGCCCGTCACTCTCCCTATTTTACTGTCAGAGGCAATTTCAGATCACTGTATTCCCATGCCAGCATCATTCCCCCTTCTTTCTTCATCTCTGGGCAGTGGCCAGGACTTTGGAGTTAATGCAAGTATTGTTGTGCAGAAGCAGTATTCTCTGTCACTGTTCCTTTTTCCTTAATAAATAGATACTATCTGCAAGAGAAGAAAGGCAGTATGTGTTTTCTTTTAATTTATTTTGCAGGCACTGTTAAAAGGTAGGGAAATCATTATGTTCCAGTCAGACAGGAGGTTTTATTTACGATTTCTTACCTCARTGCAGCCGTGGCAAATTATATCAGCCCTTCAATTCGTGCATTATCATTACTTCCTTACTTTCATACCCTTTCCAGAATTACACTACCACTGACCTGATGAACCCATTTTCTTTTAAAATCACTCCTATTTTATGTTTAGAGATTGCTTGGGAAAACCCAACGGCAGCAGCTAAAAGAGCAGGCAAGTTTGCCGTGTATAATCAAAAGGTCAGAGTCTATTTTCAGGTGCTTGTTTGGGGCCACCGCTGAAGAAAGCAGGGAGCCATCTGTACCCACACGGGTATCAAAAGTTTGTTCTCGCACACACCACATAGGCCAAAGCCAGGGAAAACATCTCTGGCTTATGGGGATCCTGGCTCACCCAGGATCATGGATGCTAGAGAGGACCTGAGAAGATACTCATCCCAGGACACAACCATTTCACCTTGCACCTGCCCAGAAGCAGCGATTCAATTTTTGTGCCAGCGCTTTGAAGGAAAGGGACTCTTATCCTTTCATAAACACTGACAGTTAGACTGATAGATGGAGCTGAAGTGGACGGGTGACAGTATGATAGGGATCAATGACTCTTTGAGGTTTACTTACTTTTTCTGCAGAGATCAAAACTTTCAGTAYGAACTGCCAACACACAGCTGCTTGCATTTTACCATTCTGTTCAACTATCCCTGTCAACTACATCAGCATGGAGCAGCAGCCAACATTCTGCTGGCACTCTAACCCCAACCCTCAATTCTGTATTTGTGGGCTACATCTATTGCCCCAAGCTCCAGCATCACAGGATCACTTCCCTTTCCTTGAGGCTCCTTTGCCTGCTTGTCTCTCTACCTGGAAAACAAGCTTTAACACTGTAAATACTCAACCTCCAATTCTCAATTGAGCAAGGCAACATAGCAGGACCAGAAGCTTTGTCATCTTCTGAGTTTTGAATAGCTTTCCCTTTCCAGCCTGAGCCCCTCTCTGGCTCCCTGCATCTCCATTTCCATCATCCATTTTGTGCTCTGTTCACTCTCACATCTCTTCCCTTACTTCTGCTTCTCCACAGTTTCTTGGCCTTCCCCTCTGCCGCACAGCGTAATGGCATCCCAAAGACCACTCTAATTACAAGCTCAGCTGCCTCATGCACAGGGACGAAGAATGGTCACTGCTGGCACAATGTTACAGGTCACCTTAGCACTCATCCTTATTACCTGGATTAACAAGGTGGCACTAAAAGCTATCTCATACCTGTCTTTTTCCCTTAGAAGAAAGACTAAGAAAGAGCTTGATTAGTTAATCTTAATTATCTACACTAACTAAGYATGCTGCCGATAAGGAAATAGGCTGCTATTATACAGCAACTAATATCCTAAATTATTGGAGAAGAAATGTACTCTTTTATTGAGTACACTCTGAATTGCTGCTGTTCAATTTGCTGTGAGTTGTGAATTTGCTCTGAGTTATTTTTACCATTTGAGAATTGCCAGGCTTTATACCATGTTTTGCACAAGAACTCAGCTGCCCTTTTGCTGTTGTGTTTGTAGTTCCCTTCCAAGGAAGCTGCCTGCTGTTCCCAGGTTTCTCTTTCTCTCTCCCTCTTAGTATCTCCTTTAGCTACGAGAAATGCAAATAACTGATTTAAATTCTGTTTTGCAGGGAAACTTCCTGCTGGGACTAGACTCAGGCCAACTGATGTCTTCTCCCTGCCTGGAGAAAACCTTTGTCCTCCAGGCTGATGGCAGGCACTCGAAAGGAAACCTGCTTGCTCTGTCCCCATTAGCCAGCAGTGGGAAGGAGAAAATTGCCCTTTCCACGTGTTCTCCACTAGTACAGGATTGGGACTGTTTATTCGAATTGCTCTCTTTGGTACCATCCAATGGGACAGGCTGAGTCACATCTCGATTCTTGGTTCTCTTCCATGTGAAGGTTTCATTTCCCTTGGATTGCCATAAATCCCAAGCAATGGTCCTGTTCTTTTCCTGACAGCAGCCCCCATGTTTACATTGCACCTCCTGGATAGGCAGTTGGAGAGAATATTTTTGTGGGCTCTGAACTACTCTGCTCAGGATGATGGTGGAAGGCATCAGCACGAGCTGCCATTTGGCACCACCTGGGAGAATTTATGTTACTTATTCATTGTGCTGCCCTTCTCGCAACAGGGCCAGCCTTTGGTGCAGATAAGGATGTATTAAGTGACTGGTAGACATGCACTTAACCCCAAAAAGGTGTCAGTTCAGTGTACTGTAGAGGTGAGACAACAGTTCTATTTATGTTCTTAAGCCTGAATAATTTTCATTAGGCTTGCTGATGGTCCTTCTTTGCCAAATGGGACCTCAGCATAATGCTAAAGGGAATATTCTGTTTAATATTCTGTTTCCCAACCCTTTGTCTTTCCTTCACCCATGGTAACTGGCAACAAGTTTGTGAGTTTTTCATTTGAATGAAATTTCTCTCTAGCTGTGGGCAGAATATAGAAAAAATCAATAGCTATTAAGATACGTAATACTGCAGGATATGGGATCCTACTGGTAGAAAAAGCAAGGACCTTTTATTTATTCACGTTCCCGAGTACCAGCATTCGTTATCTGACCTCACTACCCATGTCCTGCTCTTCCCCCAGGTTTTCAGTGGGGTTTTTGTTGCCAAAAGCTGAGCAGAGGACGTTTTGCCCATTGCGCTCTGCTGCGTTCTGTGCTAGTTCCTTGTGAAAGTGCCTTCAGGTGCTTTCCCAGGGCTTACATTTTTTGTTCAAGAACAAGTTAAGAAAAAAGAGTTATTGGAGGTTTTAAAACCCATTTTCTTTTTATCTAGTGTTCTGTTAAAGCTTTCCTCCTAAGCAGCTTACAATAATATAAACAACCTGCAGAAAAAACTCACTGTCAATCTTCTGCTATAAATTCCTACAGGTCCAGGGGCTTCAGGAGCTGGATATTGCACCTACAGGCCTTGAAGTCAGAGATAAGTATCAGATAATTCACTCCTCTAAAAAATACTCCCTTATATTCAGAGCGAGTGGAGAGCAGGAAGGTGGAAGAGAAGACAGGAGGAGGCGCGCTGAGAGCGGAGGCAGGAGCGGGGTACCTGGCGCGCGGGATGAGGATGGAGACCCATGGGACTCACAAGTCCCGCAGCCGAGCGAGCGCTCGCCTCTCCCCAGCGCCGTGGCTGAGTGCTTCAGCGTGCTCCTCAGCTGCACATCTCCCTCCTTGGTATAAAACACACACTTCCTTCCCTCAGCTTATGGGGGTGCAGACCACCCTCCCAGCCCCTGGGGCTGCTTTAGCAGCGAGAGCAGTCATGTTGGCAGTTGCAGCTGAGCGAGGCATCGGCTGGGGGTTTCTCCCCTTGGCTGGTGTTGCTCTGCTGGTTGCAGGCTGACGGGGCTGCAACGCGGCTGCTGGGCCGTGCCGCACGTGGCAGTGCTGTGCTGCTCCTGCTTTCGGAGGTGCTCGGGAATAATGAGCAAAATCTAATTAAGAAAAGTGAAATACAGCAGGTTAAGTCAGCTGCATCAGAGTGTGAAATGGAGCCATTATAAAACAAAACACTGTACAGCGGTATCTCAGGAGCTCTGCAGCCTTCCAGTGATGCTGCCAGACTTCCCTGGCATCAGAGTGGGGACACACCGGCAAGAGCTGTTAATGTGTTGGACTGTCACTGACTGTGGCAGGGCTCTGCTGCTCGGTCTAGCTCCTGCTCAAAATGGGGGGCAGGAGGGGCGAAGCATGGCATGGGCATCGCGGCAGCACACTGGCTTGACCGTGGCGGGACAGGAGGAACAGGAAAGGGGGCGATGAGAAAGCGTTAGTTCAACAGAAAGAAGAGGGCATGGAAAGAAAAGCTGGGCAGCGAGGGGGTGAGTGTGAAGGGCAGGTGTGGAGCAAGGCTGAGCCTTCCTCCCCTGAAGATGAAAAGCTCTGCAGCTATCAGAGCACAYGTTTATCATCTGGAAAGCCGAGCTTGGCCTAGCCCACTGGTAATAGCTGTAAGAAAGCTGCTCTGCTTGGGTGGCAGAGGGTGCCACGCTGAGCGCGGGCAYGGGGCCACCACTTTGCTCTGGGAATGACTCAGCGGCTGCGTGTGTGTGCAGGTTTGCCTCTTCAATGACACTTCTTGTTTTGTAAAAAAAACCACAAACCAACAAAAACAACAAACCACCACCAAAACCCAAAAAACCCCCCAACTTTTTTAAGGTTGCAGCCTTCTGAGGTCAACAAGTAGAACTTTAAAAAAAGGAAATCATATTTGTTCTTCATGATGCTACTATTTATGAAATGGTAGAATTAATTCTACTATTGAATTGAACTTTAAAAAAAATCTGGAAAAAAATTTTGATTTAATCTTGCTGGAAAGGCATCTTTTGAAACGGGCAGGAATGGCTGCAGAACCCTTAAAATATTTTTAACGGTAATTGTTTGCAGTTCCCTCTCTCTAAAAGTTGGAGAAAGGGCATCTTGAATATATGACAGTAAGTTCAGCACAAGTAAAGCTGCTTTCAAATATGCTAGAAAGGATATCCACAGTAATAGGATTATGTGCTGGTTTTGGCTGGGATAAAGTTAATTTTCTTCATAGGAGCTAGTATGGGGCTATGTTTTGGATTTAGGATGAGAATAATGTTGATAACACAGGGATGTTTTCGTTATTGCTGAGCAGGGCTTACACAGAGTCAAGGCCTTTTCTGCTTCTCACCCCACCCCACCAGCGAGGAGGCTGGGGGTGCACAAGAAGCTGGGAGGGGGCACAGCCGGGACAGCTGACCCCAACTGACCAAAGGGATATTCCATACCATTATGACATCATGCTCAGCATATAAAGCTGGGGGAAGGAGGAGGAAGGGGAGGACGTTCGGAGTGATGGCATTTGTCTTCCCAAGTAATGGTTACATGTGATGGAGCCCTGCTTTCCTGGAGATGGCTGAACACCTGCCTGCCGATGGGAAGTAGTGAATGAATTCCTTGTTTTGCTTTGCTTTTGCTTTACCTATTAAACTGTCTTTACCTCAACCCACGAGTTTTCTTACTTTTACCCTTCYRRTTCTCTCCCCCATCCCTCTGCAGGGGGAGTGAGCGAGCGGCTGTGTGGGGCTTAGTTGCCAGCTGGGGTTAAACCACGACAGATTAGTACAAAAAGAACATGTCGTCTTTGTATCTAACATCCTGAGGCTAATTTGTCTTGGTTCCACCCCTCCAAAAACTTTTGTAACAAATTACTTTTGTCAGGAGCACTTAATGATGTTTCACTGCTAAAATGCTCACAAGAAATATCTAACACCTGCTGGGAAAATTATCTGTAAAGGTTATCACAGAAAGGCTTGGATGTAAAATGTCAAAGGACAACTTTATCTCTTTCCCCTTCTTCACCCTCCCACCCCCAGCTACAGGCAGGAAAATTGGGTGAGCTTTTGCAAAGCTGTCAGGCAGGTGTCTGCTTCCTTCCAGCCTCCCTCCACTCTTGAGAGAGCCCTGGGATGCATTTTGTTTAAGCTAACAGGTGATCCGAAGGAAGAAAACTGAAGGCAGAGAAAATTAATAATTCACTAAAACTTTGCTGGAGAACAGTCTGACAGAAGAGCTCAATGTCTGTCATCATCACCTGAAGGACAACTTAACAGCGAGGCCAAGAGGCACCTACCGCTGAGAGCTACGCGATGCTCATGTGGAGGGCAGCACCAGCCATGGACCCTGCTGCCACGGGGGCACCGACACAGAGTAGGATTACCTCCGGCTTCAGGATAACAGCACATCGGCTACAGTCCCTTTTACTTCAGGTGTCAGTACTCTACTGTTTCCCTACTCAGGCAAAAATGTGGCTAAACACATCACCCTGCCACCCCCACAAATCCCAGTGTATTTAATGCACCAACTTTAGCCTTAGTGCTATCTAGTAGGCTTTCTGATCCTGCCCCCCAAAACCAAGACACTGCAGAGCAACTTTAAGATTAATATTCCAGTAGTGATTTTTTTTTTGTTATACTGAAGCCTTTTATTTCGAACAGATGCAAACCACTTAGATGTTAAAAATTTTTGTTTGATAACTGCAAATATTTGTGAATGTAGCTGTTCCTGTAGGTGGGAGACCTACGCATGTGATCAAAGTCACTCACGGAAGAGTCTTTGCAGGATGTCCTGGTTTCAGCTGGGATAGAGTTAGTTTTCTTCCTAGCAGCTGGTATAGTGCTATGTTTTGGATTTAGTATGAGAATAATGTTGATAACACACTGATGTTTTAGTTGTTGCTAAGTAATGTTTACACTTGTCAGGGACTTTTCAGCTTCCCATGCTCTGCCAGGTGCACAAGAAGCTGGGAGGGAGCATAGCCAGGACAGCTGACCCAAACTGGCCAAAGGGGTATTCCATACCATATGACATCATGCTCAGTATATAAAGCTGGGGGAAGAAGAAGGAAGGGGGGGACGCTGCGAGTGATGGCGTTTGTCTTCCCAAGTAACCGTTAGGCGTGATGGAGCCCTGCTTTCCTGGAGATGGCTGAACACCTGCCTGCCGATGGGAAGTAGTGAATGAATTCCTTGTCTTGCTTTGCTTGCGTGCGCGGCTTTTCCTTTACCTATTAAACTGTCTTTCTCTCAACCCATGAGTTTTCTCACATTTACTCTTCTGATTCTCTCCCCCATCCCTCTGCAGGGGGAGTGAGTGAGCGGCTGTGTGGGGCTTATTTGCTGGCTGGGGTTAAACCACAACACAGGATCAGGTCTATGCCATATCCCAGCCCTCTCCAAAGCAGCAAGGAAGAAAGTCTCTGCATGCTTCTGAGATCAGCATTCATTCTTCAAATTAGTCTGGGTGTTGATTATTAACATATCGATCTGTAATCTGTTTGCAGGATGGAGTTCAGCAGCAGACATTATGGCCAAGCCTGGCTGCAGTCTTTGGCCTTGATTTCTGTTCTGGTCATGTCAGATTTGCATGAACCCAGCAGTCCAAAGCCTGACATAGTCTGCTCTTTGCAATGGTCTTCTTGACCTGTGCAAGCTCTCCCCCCGGACCTTAGACAAGGAACTCCCGAAAGCTGAGTGCACTCTTCATTGTCCTACTCAGCAGCTTTGCACAGTGGTAAAGTCGCGTCACGTGGTTGATCGTTCTGGCACCTCTTTGTGAGCACTAGCTAGGGCTTACAACTATCCATGTATCTATCTAGTGCAAACTGGTTAAAACGGGAATGTCCGGGAAACCAGTTCAAAGAAACTGGGTGGCTAATGAAGGGGTGGGCTTTGTGACAGTAGGGATTTTTTCAATGGTAAATGCAGCACATGGGGTGAGGCACACACCAGTCATGGACAGAACTTCATCCTTTTTACCATCTCGTTTCCTGGTGTTTCTCAGATAGGTGAGTCTGGCTTTGGTTTTTCTGTTATTTGGGTTGTACTTATTTATTTACTTTGTCTCATGTAGCCAGTGAACAGCCATAAGTGTTCGATTACCAGAGGTTCAATCACATTCAGTGGGTAAGTGTTACAATCCATGCTCTCTGCTCCTCCTCTTGGGTATGCTGCACTATGCATTGACTTATCAGCATAAAATACCTCTTGTGTATCTACACATCAGAATCAGGCTGAGGTAGTTTTGCCCAACACAATCTCTCTCTGTCAGTACCATATTTCCAATCTTGATGTTTCTGTGACAAGATTTTTTTTTCCTATGTAATATCTTCGTAATCAGGTTTACTGGCTTTACCTGATAGAGGCATTTGCACCTATAGTAAAGAACTTTGAAGAAAGTAAGTCTTTACAAAACCCAAAAGCTGTGAAAGCTCTCCAGGTATATGTTTGATGTGTGCCACGTGTATGCACATTCTCGTTCATTGTGGTTTTAGATAACTGTGTTCACAATCCTTAACAAAAACATAGAAATACCTTCGGAGTAAAAAGGGACTATTTCTGTTCCTTAAGCTTTGATAACGTGTTGACATCCTTAGTGAAACTACAGAAAGGGTCAACAACCTTTGCTGTTGTCCTGGTTTTGTCTGGGATAGAGTTAATTTTCTTTCTAGTAGCTGGTATAGTGCTGTGTTTTGGATTTAGGATGAGAATAATGTTGATAACACACTGATGTTTTAGCTACTGCTGAGCAGGGCTTACACAGAGTCAAGGCCTTTTCTGCTCCTCACCCCACCCCACCAGCGAGGAGGCTGGGGGTGCACAAGAAGCTGGGAGGGGGCACAGCCGGGACAGCTGACCCCAACTGACCAAAGGGATATTCCATACCATATGACGTCATGCTCAGCAATAAACTAGGGGGAAAGCTGGCTGGGGGTCTGCTGCTTGGGAATGGGCTGGGCATCGGTCAGCAGGTGGTGAGCAATTGCATTGTACATCACTTGTTTTGTATATTCTTTTACCATTATTATTATTTTCCCTTTCTTTTCTGTCCTATTAAATTGCCTTTATCTCAACCCATGAGTTTTACCTTTTTTTCGATTCTCTCCCCCATCCCACCGGGGGGAGTGAGCGAATGGCTGTGTGGTGTTTAGCTGCCTGCCAGGTTAAGCCACGACAGCTGTCTTTTCCAGTGGCATGTTTTGGAATATTTCTCTTTTTACTCACATGCCCTCTCCGTTTTCAGGTGAATACAGTTGTAGCTGCTCTCTTATGGACAGCTGTCTTCTGTTTTGTGCTGTGTCATACAGGTACAGATTTCTGACAGCTGCAACACATGCCTCAGATAATTCACTGAACGTTGGTGGTGTGACAAGCAAAACCCTTGAAAATCCCTGATGTTTTTGAAACTGCATAACAGGAAACCCCCGACGTTGGGTTCATAAAAGATGGCTTTGCAGGACTATAAGAAAATCCTCACTGTGGTTTTGGAGGTCTTAAAAAAAAGAAATCTCTGCTATTGTTTTTGTAACAAAGTTTGTATCTCTTTCCATGTCTATGACCTTGAGAACATAAATGGATATAAAACTTCATCACTGGGATGATATCTTGTCACAGTTTTTTCTTCAGCAGTCATTTTCTCCTGCAAATATCCTGGTCCCTTATGCCAGTCTTCCCYGCTTTTTTTTTTTTGCAATATGTGAAAACATTGGCTCCAGCTGTTCTGTTGTTTGGAAAGACCTCAACACAGCTGGTGATTATAAGGGGAAATGTTGTCTGATGGGCACAAAAGGACCTGACGGCTGCCAGCAGCTCCCTGGTCAGTGGGCAGCACTGCTGCTGGCCTGTGGGGAGAGGCCATGTGCTAGTGTCATCCCTGGGTCCGCTGTGGGGCACAGCGGCACTGACGTCTGCTGCCTTCTCTCGGCTCTGAAACACGAGCTCTTCCTAGCCTCAGTAAGTCACTTCACCCTTCTATTCAGCTTTCCCCATGTGTAAAACAGGGGTGAGGTCAATCTGTTTGTGCTGTGCTGTTCAGCAGTCAACAAAATGGGTTATGTACAAAACTTCCTGAGAAAGGCAGCTTGTTATTCTGGACCCTCTTTTTCAGAGCGTTGGGAAGGGAAAGTAAGGTGTAAATGCAGCCTTTCCTCTGAGCTGGGATCACAGCGAGCACTGTTATGGTGGTTTCTGACTTGGCACGTTGTTTCACTTTTCTGGATTAATCTCAAAAATAGAAGAAGGTTTCTGATAAGGCCAGTTATGGTATCAGATATCCTTGTGGTTACAGAAGCATGAACTGTTGCGTGCACACCTGTACCTCCCAAATGACTCTACAGCAAAGGAAGTTTCTCATTTTATTCTCACATAATAAACCTTTTAGAGCCATTCCCATATCGTTAATATTCATCAGGGAAGGACACTGGCTAGATAGAGAGTCAGTATCTGCAGAAGGATTATATATGTAGTCATGCGAAGCAAAAGTGTTGTCTCTTGGAGCTGGAGAACTGTGGATGTCCCATAGATGTCCCCTGAATTTGTGCAGAAAGGCCACCCCTGAAAGGTGGGGATGTTAACAGTGGTTCTCATGCACCAAATGAACTCAAGCATGGACGCTCTGTCGCTCACCCACAGCTTTCAGGTGGTCATTACCTTTCCTGCTCTTGATCTGCACGTGTCTGGACCTGCTGACTTGGAGGGGAAGGGCTCGCGTGTGGAAGTGGCTTGCCAAGGGGCCAGCTTGCAGCACGCTCTGATGCTGCAAATGACTCCTCTCTCTGAATGTTTTCTGCAAGAGTAACTGAGATGACCAAGCCTTAAAAGCAAACGGGGGGGGGAACTCAACCAAACTTTAAAATGCTAGCCAGGGCTATTCCCAGCCTCTGTCAGCAATGCTTAAGTGAGCTGGGACTTCTCTGACAGCAGAAGTCACACGTGGAAAAATTTCACACACACAAAAAAAAGAAAACATATGCACAGCAGGCCTTTGAAACAGCAGTGCTAGAAGACAATCTTTAAAGGTCAAAATTATTATAGGACATTAATTAGCAATCAGATAATGCTCAGATTGCCTTAGCAAATTTAGACACTGTTAGGCCACACGCTGCAGAGGGTGCAGCCACCTGAAAAGAATTTGGACACATTAACAGAAAATATGCCTCGCTCAGAACAGAGCTAGAAGAACATAATGAGAAAACAATATGACTTCCCTAAAGTAATTAGGAGGCGGTAGCGAGAGTAAATAAGCTTTTGCAGAACAAAGTGTTAGCGAACCAAGTGAGAGCAAATAAACCAGGAGTCAGGTTTYCTGCAAGCGCAGGAAAGAGAAGGTAGATAATCCTGTCTTTTAACAGTGGTACTTGAGATGTAAGCAAAAAGCAAAAGTGTCTTTGCAAAGAGGGGAAATTACAGAACAGATTGAATATACTTAACAATTCCTGATCCCAAATGTACTAAAACATCAGAAGTCTTTCCACCGGCATCAGTGAGGTCTTCATTTGGCCCCTAGAGAGCTCAGGTAGGTTACATAGATTTCAGGGACAGTAGATGACATGCGTTTCTAGGAGAAGTGAATAAAAAAACAATTCTGAAACATTATATTTTTGTCTTGCTCTTAAATTCAAAGTAGATCAAGGTTGGACATGTATCTCTTGCAATTCAAAAGTTGTTTTACCACTTTTTTTGATAATGTGACTGACTAAAGAAATATTTAGTTACTGATTTGGGGGAGTTACCTGCTTATCTGGTAATTCTATGCATATTTTAATAAGATAATAGCTGTTGGAGGAGAGTGATAATCAGGTTCTAAGTTTTCTTCCTTTTTATGGGAGGCTGAACTGCAGAATTGAAACTGAATTTTGAAGATGTTTATATTTAGGTACTTGGCTTCATTCACTGTAGATAGAGTATTTCTGAAACGGAATAGCATTTGGCTTCCATTTCTACCCTTTCAGCTTGCAAAAGTGCACAATGCAGGGTAGGTGTATGGATGTCTCTGTGCTCAACCTATATATAAATATATAGGCTTTATAGTCTTTGTATATAATACATACAAACGCAAAGACGTATATATGTATTTCTTTAGTAGTATTTGCCAAGAAATACTTCTAGTACTGCAACATCATCTTAAGCTACCTGTTACAGGTAGATGTGAAAACTATAGCTAATTTATCTTCTCAACTGTGAGAAGAAAATTCTAGTTAACGTTTTACTGTGAATA
Organism: Phoebastria nigripes; assembly: GCA_035582835.1. NCBI lineage: Eukaryota > Metazoa > Chordata > Aves > Procellariiformes > Diomedeidae > Phoebastria > Phoebastria nigripes. The sequence continues at coordinate 940,603 of JAYKAV010002308.1, read as the reverse complement.
CTGTGATAAAGAGTATAAAAAGAGTTGGAAAGAGGATACATCTTCTAAAACATGAAACAGGGAGTTCGAAGTTAACTGTGTTTAATATTTTTCCATTACAAATTTCCACTGAATTGGCTCAACAGCCTGAGATAAAAACAGCTGAAGATTTCTAATCTTTTTTTTTTTTCTTTTTGATGGGGACATGTAGATTGAGGTGAGAACTCTCCAAAGATTATCCGCCGAGTGCCAGCTTTTAATGAATCCCATTTGTTTTCTTGATTAAGTCTGCTATTACCCCTGTTTAGTCTTGTCACGAGCCCATTAGCTGGAATTTTCATATCATGGTTTAGAAAAGAAATTAGCCCGGAAGAGCAGCACTCATCATCAGTCAATTTTCAGTGTATTTAATATAGTTTACAGTTTATGATTTCAGGAACCTGTAGGCTCATACGTGTGTGTGTGTGTGTGTGTGTGTGTGTGTGTGTATATATATATATATACAAAAAAAAACCCCAAATAACTACTCTTTGTGGTGAAATTCATAAGTCAATAAGGGTTGCAGTCAAATTCCAGTTTGCGGTGATAACATTGTGTATTCCTAATGTACTTATAGCTACAAGGTTTCTTTGGTGAACTTGCCTCTGACAGGTCAGGTCTATGATTTGCGAGACAGAAGCTTCTTTAGGAAGAAGTGACTCTCCAAAGGTTTGACCTCTTATTTTCAAAAGATAAGCATCCAGGAGGCTTATCAAGCCTTGTGGTCACAAAGTACTCAAGAGCTTTGGAAGTGCTTAAAAGCAATGTGATGGGTACAGTGTAAAACGTACACAGGTGTAGCAGGGTTTTCAAATTCTTGACTTTCTTGAAAATGCTGTGAGAATAGCCCTTTAGGAGATTTAAATATCTCCATCCTTTTTCAGATTTTCTAAATGAAAAGAGTGGAATAGGGTGAAATGTACTTTTTAAATGACATTTTGCAAATTTCAAGAGATGCCATTTCAGCCTCTCCTGGAAGTGAAGACTTGGGCAGTGGAATTTGCAGAGCTGCCACAGAAGTATGTCATCAGTGAAAAGAGCCAGAGAGGACTGTGGCTGAATCACAGGGTGATGCCCTGGCATTATTCTGCAATGGGAAACATGACTTTGCCAGGTACTTGGAAGCAAACGTTGCAAATATTTGGACATTGTGCCATTACCTAATATTACCCATTCAACGCTCTCTTTCTCTTTTCTTGTTTTCTTTGTGCCACTCTAAATGACTAGGCTAGCCGGCTGGCATTTCCCTTTTTCCTTCTGCTTTTCCTCTTTTCTACCTCCTTTTCTGTAAGTCCTGAAGAAGAGAGGGACCTTGATCACTCTATTCTCTTCACTTAGAGTTCCCACATCACTTTCTATTTGATGAACAGTGTGAGAAACATCCTGTAATCGAAGTGAAAACAACTCCAATCATACCACTATTCCACAGGAGCTCTCAAAGATGCCTGGAAGAATTTGCTGCATTTCTGGGCCCAGAGGCTGTTACAGAGAACACCAGTTGGTAATCACAGCTTTTTTTTTTTTTTTTTAAACTATCTGAATTACTGAAGGAAAATCCTTTCCCATATCCTTACCAGGGTTGGATCGAAACACAGGGACCCATTTAATAACTAACCAAGTCTAAAAATTCAGCTCCACGCTTAATTTCTTGGCTGGATTGAAAATAAACATCTTTATAAAACTGGTAAATGACCATGATTACCTTTCCAAAGAATTTCTCTTAAGAATAATTCAGATGGTGTAAGAGAAATGTACCTCTCACAAAAAGCAGCTTTTCCAAAACCCTGTACTTTCCCTGCGCAATATTCTCTCTAGCTACAAGACTCTTTTCCTTCAGTAAATGTATTATAACCCTTTCAGTCTGTTCTGCTTTACATACTCAACACCATGAATCTCTAACAAGGTTAGGGGTGAGTAACAATTTAAATCTACTTTCAAATACAGCTGAAAAACCTATTATAGATGCAACCTTGAACTTTACTTGTATAAAGACAGCTACTTTCTTAGCATTCACACAGGTGATAGAGTTTCTTGCTTGTAAGTCTGCCTGGACTTTCTGGCTGTGTTGGCAATTATTTATTCTGCCTCTAGACTTCAAAAAAAGAAATGCATAAGTTTACGCACTATACAACATCTATTGAAATTTGTAATGATGAAGGTTGTTAACATATTTGAGTTGGAGAAGTCAATCTGGTTAATTATATGTTATTCTTCCTGCTATTTTACTAGGCTACACAAGAGGTTGCTGAAATCCAGCATTTGTTTTCAGATATACATTCATGCCTTTTAAGGAAATGATTGTAAAGAGCCAGAGAACACTTTGAAATGATGTTGGTCAAGGATTTTCCAGCACTGGCACAAACTAAGGAAATAAGGGGAAGCTTAAAGGATCCATGAAAGGTAAACAAGGAGTCTCTCTTTAAGGCTGGTTTGTAGTAGGTAATGGAAAAATCTGGAAGTATTTTTGTGGTCTCATAGTTTCAAACCTTTCTGGCACTTCTGATCAAAAAAACATCACCACAAAAAAAAACAAAACAAAACAAAACAAAACAAAAACAAAAACAAAAACAAAAAAACCACAAAAACCAAAACAAACAAAACCCCAACAAAAAACAAACCCAAAACCAAAAAAACCAAGTCAGTGTAGCCAGCTTGAACACCTATGGTCTGAAAGCTCTCTTCACAGGAACGATACCTCTCCCATGGCTGTGGGCATGGTCTTCATGGGAAGGATCAGTTTCAGAGCTGAAAGTTTGTGCTTCACACCTGAGAAGTTTCCATTAAACTTTACAATCAGGGTAGCTGCAGCAAAGGTGTTAACATCCTTATGGGGGTGGAAATGAGGCTACTGCTCATTCAATGCAAACAGCTTACAAACAGATCTCAACCACTGGTAGCAACTATGAATCTGCTCGGCCCTCGAGTAGCTGTGTAAAAGACCAAGTGAGATTTTCTTTGTTGTTTTGTTTTGTTTTTACCAGTGCTGAGCCACGTTATCTCAGGCCTGTTAAGCATAGATATAAAAACTTTGCTGAAAATATTTGATCAAATAGTTCACCTATTGTTTAGATAAGAATATATTTATCAAGCTCACTTACTTTCATTAAATCAAGGATAATGTTGTATAAGTGGGTCTGCCCCTCACTAGTCCTTTTGCTCCCAGAGAGCTACAAGATAGGAAGCAGAGCCCCGTAATCCTTCTAGCACTGCCTGGAATATCACTTGAGCCTCCAAGACACAAAGCGATGCTCTGAGCCACTGATCCCTCTGTGGGAGCACATTTGTTCTCCGTTAGATGAAATTTTTAAAGAAATTTGTAGGCTTTACATTTTGATACTGTTATTTTTGGCCAAGATATCCTAATTCAAACTTATTAGAACACATAGAATAGCACTTAAAAGTCAGATTCAGAGCTACACTGAAAGTTTGTGGTCCCTAGGCAGAGATTTGAGATCTCTGTATTTCCTCTTCATTCAGAAAACAAGACACAAATTTTAAAAATGAGACACGTTTTGGAAGATTATTATCTAATTTGATAATTCAGCTAATGAAATGCAGCTAAGTGAATATAGCACATGATATTAATTAGCAGTAAGATGTATGTCCTCTTTATGATACTTATCAACAACATTGGTGAAGAGATGTCAGCAGGAGCACTGTGGTGTTAGCACTGGGAATATTGTGTAATGTTGCATGCACCAATCCTGAATAATGTTGACTTATGCTAACTCCTAAATCAGCTCAGCCCCTTCCTCTTACCCAAAGCCTTCCCATCTGGAAAAGACATTCATTTCTAGGAGGAATGTAATGAGACAGTCCTCATGGTATGGGCTTTTGACTGATTAAACAGTCATATGCCAAGTCCCTTTATGGTGCCACAGAAGGAAGAAAAATTAATATGTAAATTACAATTAATATACTACATTGAATAATAAACAGTGTAGCTTTTCAGCTATACTAGGAAGCTACCAGAAACTTCTAAAAATGCAAAGAAATATTTTACTTCCTTAAATGGTTTTTCTTTTGAGCTGTATTGAGCAATTATGCCTCTTCAGAGGTGGTTAATTTTGTGAGCAGAATATTAATAATTTATAAGTGTGTTAAAGGTATTGATCATACAAGGGTAGAAACATTATGCTTGAGTTCCCTCTATAATCCATTAAAAAGGAAGTAAATTGCTTCAGTTTCATATTAAAATATGAGGCTAGCAGACTGTAGTTTAAAACATGTGTAAAGTTGTTTTCCTACTTAAACTGCAGTCATCCATCGTTGAGCCGGTGGTAACACACAAGGATTTGCTGGGACTCAGCTGCAGGCATTTCAAACCAGAGACTCTTCCTCCTTCTCCCAGTGTCAGCCCCGCTGCTCCCGCCCTGCCTGTGCGGCTGGTCTGCGTGCCCGCTCCCCGCTCCGGGCACGGCTCTGCTGAGATCCCCTGGGAGCCCTTAGGGGCTGATTGCAGTAGCCGTGGCAGGAGGTCTCGATTTCTTCCGTTTGTGACTCTGTTTCTGGGCTTGGACACTACACCTGGGAGTCAACGGGCTTTGTGTAAATTCTCCTGGGGAAATGGTGAGGATGTCTGCTGTGGGACCAGAGCTCTAGCTTGTCTCTCTGTTTTTTTTCCAGCCCTGATCATTTTCTCATGTTTGAGCATAAAGTGCATAAACATGGCAGTTAGGCAAGGTGAGTACTTGCAGCAAAGTCTGTAAGGCTTGTATAGATCCAGGAATCTACCTGCATGTGACTTTTTGCTGCATCAGGGGACTTAGTGTTTTCTTGACTCTGAATTGCTCCCCCATTTTATCATGGTTGCATGAATAAAGCTTTAACCCGCAGGCCCAGGCCTGTAGGATGTTTGTGACAGGAAGGGACGTTGGTGGTGAAACCACTTAGTGCAATGCCTATTCTTCTATTCCTGTTCTAATGCAGAAGGAAGAATGATACAAACCAGAGGAAATAAATAATTGGTGAATAATTTTACTAATCAGATTCCTTCTGGACCACCAATCTCATTATTTATCAGCCAGGCTTCCACTAAATCTATTCACAATTAAAAAAAAAATTACTAAGTGAACAGTATTGAACTGATCCTTAATTAGGGCAGCTGAGATGTCTTGTATAATTAACTGGGCTTTGTTCATAATTACTTCCTGATAGTTGGAATTGTTTTCCACAAGTAACGGAGCAATAGTAATGGTAACACTAAGAAATCTTTGATTTTTCAGAGTAAAATAATGGCCAGGCTTATTGTGCTTAAGTTGTACAAGACCTATTTGTTGCCACTGACAGCTAAAAGTAATCATGTCAGTTTGGCTGGACCACACAGGAAAGTTTTGCAAAATCAGTTCTCTTAGTGAAAAAATAAGTATGCATCCAAATCTTTAAAATGTGGCTTTTCTAATTTGTGCTTTATGATGATCAGCCTGAGGTTACTCCTCCAGCAGCCACACCTGGCACACCGGTAAGAGTTTGCTTTATCAGAGACCAAGAGCTTAAAGCTAGTGCCGATGCATGGCCGCACTGGGTCTTGTTCAGTGAAATAACTGAAAGCAGCTATTGCTCATAAACAACAGGGTGAAAGAGCTGCAACTCAACAAAGATCTTCCCAGACGTCCTAACCGGCGAGGCTTCTGCTGCTGCGCTCCCCACATGGTGCTTCCAGAGCTGCAGCCCCATGTGGCCGGGATGCCAGGGAACGAGGTTCTCCAAGAGGTGTGCTCCACACCTGTGGTCATGCCACACACCCGGCCTCCAGCAGACACAGTGCTCTGCTTGGCGTTACAGGGAGCACACGTTGGTCGGTAGCTCTAGAAACCTGCCCCAATTTCTTAATTTTAGTAAGACCTCACTGATGTGATTCTTTGAGAGAAGCTGGGGGAGATCTGGACAGTAATGCTGGAAACAGGGCAAATGGGTTTTATTTGCAGGTTATCACTACTCCTTTCTTCCTCCCTTCTGATGCTGGCTTAGGGCACAGCTTCAGAAAGCCACAGGAGTGCCGTACATGGTATTTCTTACTCCGGAGTACACCCAGCCCTCCATGGGGAAGTCGCAGCAGACTCCAATGTATGGGCTTCTTGGAAAGAGGCGTTTGCTAGACCATTGCCTCTGATTTCAAGAGAATTAGTATCCGCTGTAACGTAGGAAAATAGTAGTCATGTTACAACCCAAGGTTGTTTGGGATTCATTATGAAGCTGTGTGAAAGAGCACGTGGGTTAAACAGGTTCACTGCTAATTAATACCTTTACTCCTAACGGAGTAGCTCCTTGCTCCTGAGGTTAGGCAGAGTGTGAGAAGAAAAACAAGCAGGGAGCTGTCTGCAGGCTCTTTCAGGACTGAAGCAGCAAATGAGTATGTGTAAAGTTTAGGGAGCTGAGCACCAGCACCAGGTGTAACTCACAGCCACCCGACAGTGGTCRAGTACCTGACTCTCAACAGCACCAAGGCAGCAGGGCTGAACTTGTATGATCAACATCAGAGTTTGTTTCTAAAACTCTGAAGTTCAGAAAATCAACAGGGTTTTTTTGTATAATTTTCCGTGAGATTTGTTTTATGTGAGTAGTCATCCCTGAGAGATCTTGGACCGCGCTACGTTGCGTTCAGTCTAGAAAGCGCAGAATGAAAGTTATGAGAATTATTCAGCTGCCTCTGCTCTCTACCTGGCAAGGACTCCTTTAATCTGCTCATTTATAAAGAATCTGCTTAATTTGGCTCATTGCTTTGGGATCACCCTGTTGCCAACAGTGAAGCCGAAGTCCGTAAGCAGTAGAAACCTTTCCAGGTGTCGGGATGATGTAAGTAATGCAATTCCTTACTCCCGGATACTAGAAAGCATGGTACGCTGGGGTGCCCTGACAATCATTCCCGTTTTTGTCCTGTTCATGAATCAACCGACCCATTACCTATGCATGTTATTTTATTAACTAATGTCTAATTATTTTTTTCACTGTTGAATTCCTTGCAAGTCTCTTTAAAGTTTAGTCAGTAAGAAGATTAAAACATAAATGCCATTAAATATGCCTTAAATATCAGACCTATTGAAATATTTCCAGGTTCTGTATCCTCTTAAAAAATAATTCCCATTCAAAACAGAGAGGAAATGTCATCTGCATGAGTGTCTTCTGGGTTTAAGATTGGATTATACAGGGAATTATGTAGAGTAGCTTTGGAAATCTGATAATTAAAAAAACTTTGGACTCTTTTATTTATGACATTTTAAACCCCTGTAACATTTGGGGAAGTTTTTAGTGTTGTACATGTGCTGTTAACCTCACATGTAAAATTTTCCTGAGTAACTTCATGTGAATTAAAGGTCATAGAGCCTGAATTCAGACTCAGTCAAGCTGGACTTGCTGGGATTTGAAGGTGATTCCTGGATCTGCATGAGGTTAGAGTGGGGTGCAGGCAGGTCAGGATGTTGCGCTCAGCCGCCTCATGTGGGACGTTCTCACTATGGAGCAGGCTCCATAGGGAAGACAGGGAGAGAGTAGCCAGAGGTTAATGTTAGCTGTTATGAATGTCCTCCCACGTCATCCTGTATAGGAATCCCACAATGTCCCCAAGTAGAAAACCTCAGTGTTTCAGTGCCCATTTATTAACAAGTACAGTGTGTCCCGGGAGTCCCTCTGAAAAGGGCCAAATAAAGTCCCATTACAGCTATTCCAGTTTGCACATTTAAGTGTAGCAGAAAAATGCTTGCAGGGGGTCAGGACAGGGCTTCTCAGCTGCTCCAAGCCCTGTAGCTCATGTCCAGCATGGGATGCCAAAGCATCTGTAGGATGCTTTCCACAGGCCTGCCACCAGAGCAGGGAAACGAAGGGGTCCTCACATCAGCCTGATGTGCCAGGGAGCAGGGCACATTTCCAGGAAGAGAGCAGAATGGATTTCTCTCCAAGGCTGATGGATATTCTGCTTTGTGGGGCATAGAGTAAAACCTTCACACCAGCTTGGCTTTTTGCATCAATGCACGCACAGCACAGGCTTTGGCAAAACGTCACAACACTGGGAGGAGAGCACTGCGATTGACCCTGGAGCTTGGGTGTGGCCTTGCCATCTAGCTCGTCGCAGCGTGTACCAGAGCCCAGACCAGAAAAGCCATGATATCTCTCTCTCTGGTCACCTCCACAGTCGGTGTTCATCGGGGCTGCTAGTGTGTGCCTTTCCCTCGGCAGCAGCTGAACTGGAAGACATGTCCGCTTATGTAGAAGTGCTCCGGATAAATATTGACCAGGGAATTTATCATAAATATGCAATGAATCTATGAGCTAGTGGGTAATGTTAAAGCAAACATGTTTAGGACAGAGGCTTTCAAAACAGGCCAGGAACATTCTTATTCCAGCAAGAGGAGACACGCGCCTATTCTTTCTTCAGCTGGCTAAGCAACAGCGGGAGTGTTTCCTACTAAACAGCCTCATTAGCATAAGAATAACTACAGGGTAAATTTTCAAGCTCATTCCAAGTGAATTCAAGGGGAGGGGGGGAAATATTCTTTTAATATGCGCAACTCATGCAAACAATGATATGAAACTAATTCATTTCATCATATTATCACCATATCATATTAACTTAAAAGAAATAATAATGCAACATGGAAATGTTTGCATATTAGAGAGAACTCTCATTGTACCCTATTAGCACCATATCGTATTAGTATTGCATTAGGCTATTATGCTCCAGTGCTAAAATGATGAAATCCCACTGTGAAAACTGATATTGAATTCTTGTAATGTTTCAGAACCATTTTTAGCACTGCATATAAATAATTCATGGGAGCAGATCTAATGAATTGATGAAAACCCCCTATCCCTTGACATTGTGAGAGTATTTATGAATGTAAAGTCATGAACAGGATTTTTTTTTTTTTTTTTAAATGGAGATGGGCTGGGACTGAAATATCTGGCTTATCACAAGACCCAGCTTGCCCATGTCACACACAGCATCGGGTTGGGTGGCCACATTTCTCTGTTAACATGGCAAAGGCAGCGTCTAAGAAGTGGCCTGTCCCCGGGTCAGGGGCGCAGAGCTCACCTTTCCAAACGTGCTGACGCGGGGAGCCCTCCACCACCTACCGAGATGCCTGAGTGGGGAGACCCTGCCACACGCGGGGTCACTGCACTAGTGCCGCTCTGGTCCGTCTGCATCGGCTTTCTGAGTTGTTAAGATCTGAGACTAATGGCAAATTGTTAATGAGAAAATATGTATCTAACTCGAAGGCTTTTACTTACACAGCATTTGGGTACTATGGTGTGATTGTAATGGTAGTTATTAACGTACGCTGTGCAGAACTTTGTTTTATACAGATGTATTACTGGCAGACCAAATCCCAGTGACTGTTTAGGAAAGCAGGGGGCTGTATGATGAACTACTGAGAATTAACACAGCCTTTAAGGGCCCCATGAGGAACAGCTGAAGCAGACGGCATCGCCCATCCCTGTGCCTGGGAAAAGAGGGAGCGGCTGTGCTGGCGCAGGGAGCAGGTGACCTGCGTGCTGTTGTCTGAGTTATAGTCACTGATTTACAGTCTGAGTTACCATCACCTTGTTCCTTTCTTGCTGCTCTCTGGTATCTCTTGGCTTATGCTTCAGCTCTCTCCTGTCTCTCCTCTGGCAGCCTGCTTTCACGTCCGATCCCATGCAGCACTGGGTACCCTTGACCCAAACCACCCTGCTGCACAAGCTATAGGAGAAACGGTAACACAGGACCCCTTCACAAAGCTGTTAGCTTCCTTTTCACTGAGGTGTATAAATTCAGAGTAGGAGATGCACAGAGAGCAAAGCTGGATTACTGTTTCCTTTGCTTTCCAAAAGGAGGCGAGGATGCTGGCATGCTGCGTACCCTGCTGCCAGGCTCAGAGAGAGGAGCTCTTCTGAGCCCATGGATGCTATGTCTTGAAAGTTTATTGCGCTCTTCAGGCTTGTCCTTTCTTCAGTAGTCTGGGATGCATCTGCTGTGCTTGCAGTGGGAAACATAAATCAGGCGGGGGGAATGACTATTTTCAGTGCAAGAGGCAGCTATGTGGGGGAAGTTTCTCTAAGGGTCGGCAGGAGTCATGCACTCTYGATACCTGCCCCTAGTCTGGAGATTTCAAGGGAAAAAAATCAACAGCAAGCTACGGGATGTTTTGGGTTTTGCGGGATACAAGGTCAGTGCATTATGACCTTGTTCCGAGCAGAGAAGGAGCTGATGAGGTGTGAGATCCCAGGGACAGCATTATGCAGAGCAAGAGTAGGTAAAGAAACATGAAATGTAGGGTATCTTGTGACTCTTTACAGACACGCTATATGCACAGCTGTTTTCTTCAAGTCTGGGTTGAGAAATGGATCCATTCAGGAGAAGTTTGATAGTATGGTAGTGGGGGAGTGTTTGTTTTCTCTCTGCTCATTTTTTTTTTCCCCACGCACAGTTTTGGTTTTCCATCCTTTCCTCCAGAAAATACTGCTGTAATCATTGCAGAGGTGCTGCAAGAGCTCTGGTTAGCTCCTACTTTTTTGTGTCTAAAACTCGAAAAATTAGCAGTGCTTGGAGTTTATCCCAGCTGGTTCAGCTACTTTTGGTTTTCACTGCTGATATTAAATTACACATATGTCGCTAGTGAAAATAATTTCAGTTCTTCCTGTAGTCAGTATATAAAGAGTATAAATAACATGTCAGAGAGCATTTTTTTTTGTGCTGTATTTTTCAGCTAAGTTGAATACCAGACTTCACATTTATTTGTAAGGTAGGTAGAGGAGAGTTTTCTTCTGTGAGCTGCAGAGTTGCAGAGATGGCTGAGTGTTCACCTAATTCATACTAAAACTAATGGATTTTTTTTCATGTTGGCATATGAACCACAATAGTAGCACATGGCATCCCTACACCAGCAAATAAAAACATGTGCTTATTTCACCAGAGTATTTTTATACGTATATTGATAGGAAATGGACCCTAATTTAACTAACCAGTCAGTAAACTATTTTTGCGCTGTGCTGCCAAAGTATTATTTTAAATAGATTCCAGCAGCTTGTGGTTTACTGAATTTGTTTATGTGGGTCAGTATGGCCTAATTTTTCCTGTGGAAGCTCTTCTTCAATTATAACCGTGAATCATTTTAGGTGAATGTGAGAATTCATGAATTGTTCCATAGCTATAAATATCGAACATTTAGAAAATACACCTTAACCTCCAAACAGTTACTGCTATAATTACCACCAAATATTGTGGTAAGTTGGGAACAACCGATGCTAGTGAAGAATGCTGTATTTTGTGGGAAAGATGAGTGAGAACACAGCTGAGATGCTCACATGCCCAGGGAGGACTTTGTCAGAGATGAGATGCAGAAGTGGAAAGCCGTGCTCCTGCACACACAGGAGCGGGGAGAGGGTCGCGCTGAGTGCTGGTGGGTCCTGGGCTCGGGGCACAAACTGACCCCCAGGGACATGGCCCAGGGGGTGGTTTGCGACCGCTGCCATTGGGGCTTGCTCCCAGTGCTGCGGGGGGTACATCCCCTCGCCATCCTCCCACCTGTCCTTGCTGGTGGCACCTGCCAGGCTGCAGAGGGGTGAGCTCCCATGCTGGAGAGATGCGATGTCCTCTGCCCGCGAGGCAAACTGCCTCTTGCGAGCTGTTTGCCAGTCAACAGGTGTGGCATATCCTAACTTTAAGAAATGCCTTTTACATTATTAACTAAAAATTACCATACGCTTTATTAAAATTCTGGCAGTTTCAGTGAGATATCTAATAGGAAATATTATCGCAGATTGGACTGTTTCAGTGCTGGAATTATTTTTGACATTCATGAACAGCTCTTCCAATGGCATATTGGATCTCCCACAGAGATCGGTATTCAAACAGCGTGCTTGTTTTCTGGGCACAAATGTTCATGCCTATTTGCCACTCTAAAAACATTCTTTAATCATGAGTTTGGAGCTTAGATTTTGGTTCTGCTCCCCGTGAATGAATACGACTGGTGCGATTCTGCTTTTGCACTTCCTTGAATTTGGCTGCTGTGGGGGTGGGAATGACTGCAGTGTAAGTTAGCAGCTCCAAAACGTGTTTAATTATTTCAGAATCTCCACAGCTTTATGCTTTCTACCATCTCCCATAACTGAGGACTGCAGAACTCCTCCCTGCTGCTGCTCATTTTGGTCCCACTGCAGGTGAGGGATACTTGTCTGCATGGCACATTGCAGTAGGGTACCGGGCATAGCCTCGTGGGGCTGTGAAGGACATTTCCAGATTTCCTTCTTTTCAGGTAGCCTGAATCTGTGTACACCGCACTGAGGTGCAGACATATTCCAGGAATAACTGGGTTGTATTGCTCTAGGAAAAATTCTTCTTGTGTGCACTGTATTCCTTCATAGAATCATAGAATAGTTTGGGTTGGAAGGGACCTTTAAAGGTCATCTAGTCCAATCCCCCTGCCGTGGGCAGGGACATCTTCAACTAGATCAGGTTGCTCAGAGCCTCATCTTGCCAGGAATCACGGAGAGACCAGGGCAGTGGCCAATGTCCTGGACTGTTCCCCTGGATATCTGTCCAACCCTTTTTCTTCCTTACCTCAGATACATCTCTCCCATACATCTCCTATAGCCTCTGTTTCCCTGCTCATTCATGTTTCTGACACCAAAAATCTAAAGCTGGACCCTCAGTAGTATTGACCTCCTTGTGCTTGTCTCTGTTTCTAAATAGCAGGGGAGAGAATTTCTATCAGAATCAGAAAGTACACGGGTTGAAGATGTCCATAGCCCTGTGTGAGCTGGATTGAAAACAGCTCAGCTCCTTAAAAATCTGGTTGGGTTTACCATGGTGAATACAGCAAACTCTTCTTGTTTTCCAGAGCATGTCTCAAACATGTGTACTCAGCCATGAGGACAGGCCTCAGCCTGAGCTCTCAAGCTGGGACGGTGGGCCAAGGTCCCCAGGAGCCGGTAGAGCCTGGATCCAGTGTGGCATCAGTGCTTCTGTCCGTCTGTTCGAGGCGCAGCAGGAGGGAGGCGGTGTACGACAAGGAAGGGGCCGACCTCTCTTCTCAGCACCCGGCAGGACCGCGGCGGTGAGGCCCGCCACCACGCGCAGACAAAAGTAGCGCAGTAAAAGTACCACCGCTGTGCTCTGAGGGGCAAAAAGAGGGTGAGTCTGCAGGAGCTGCCTTCAGTTTTTGGAAATGAAAGCCACAGTGTTAAGAGGCTCCAGGAATCTGAGCAGTTCCTCAGAGCATTTGGTTTAGATGAGGAGGAGTCATCAGCATCATCTGTTTTTTGTGTTAAGTATTACGAGCATTCATCTGATGAAATGCTAAATGAGCTATGCCATGCCGCTGCTGGAAAGATTTCACTACATGGAAGAAGTGCAGGGTGCTCATTTACTGCACACAAAAATGCAAAATTTGTCAGAAGAGTGACTCTCTTCAGCAGCTCTAATATTTGAAAGGAACATCAAGATTGGTGCTCTGATAGGGGACAAGCATAAATTTGTGAACTGGTGGTGAAAGGCAAGACTATCCTGGGGAAAGGGAAGGAAAAGGGTATGAGAAGATAGAAGAAGACACCAGGATGGCAATGAATAGGGTAGAAGAGATAATGTTACAAGAAAAGTCATGAAATAGGAAGAGAGGAGAGCAGCTCAAGGTCTGCAGGCTGTCTGGGAAGTGCTCTTTGGCAGGGCAGCAGAAATGCCATTCTTCTGTTGTGTGTGCTGTGAGGCCTTGTTCCTTCAGGGGAACAACAGTCATGGATGTGATTGTGAAGGGACAAAATCATGGATGTGAAGTGGGTCATTAGGCAGATGTTGAGGTAGTTCTGAAAACAAAGTCAATGAGCTGCAGGGTTGGGCTTCTAGAGGGATGGCAAGACTGTGCTGGTGCCCAGATCATAAAAGGGCTAAAGTGTGGAGAGAGCTGCATCCAAAAATCAATGTGTGTATGGGTGGACTTGGTAATACCACTGGAGCTACCTTCAGTTGTGCCTGGACTGAATTTCCTGGCACTGTGGAAGGTGTCTGATACATGGAAAGACAGCAACGGCTTGGGAAAGCAGACCAGAAATTGTCATTGGCAGCATAGCCCAAATCACGGCCTGGCCCTGCTTTTGGTGAACTCCAGGGGAGAGCTGATGCTGACTTGGGAGAAGGTTTAACCCCAGCTCCCGGGACAGGACTCACCTGCCAACCGTGGGGATATCCCAAGCCATAGCAGGATCCTGGTGAGCAGAAGATGCTCTGCACCTTCTCCAGCACAAGGCTCTGCCAAGTAATACAGCAAAGCCCAACGGTAGCATGCCTATGGATTTCATATGAGTTTCACGCAGCTTTAACAGGCTTCTGCACAGAGAAAACATCCTGCATGTGGCAGGATAATAGCTGGATTGCTCAAAGTCCAATTACAATCAAATCTTGCTAATTTGTGCCCATAACTGGAGATTCAGTGAGAATGACAAAACTTTAGCAAGTTATGGAGTAAGTGGTACACACATTTTAAGAAGTGTGGCTAATGCATTACAGAATTCATTATCACTTTACAAACTTCTTCACACCCTGGAAAAGGATGAATGCTCTTAATTCATTTATTTTGACAAGGTTTTTTTCTTAAACATCTTTTGTTATAGCTGATAAGTTTGTACTGTTAAAAAAAAAAGTAATGAATTGTAATTAAGGAGACATTATAAYAGCCCCTTCTTAGCAAGTCTGTGCCATTTTTTTGAGTACAGACTGTGGCCAGCGTGGATAGAAGTGAACGTGCAGCGCTTCATTCTGCTCACAAAAGCCGCTGAYGTAGCCAGTGCCTGGCAAGTCCTTTCTGCAAAACAGCAATACCAGTGACTCCATTTGTCTTCCTGTTGGGGAACTGTCACTTTTTTAAAAAACAAACAAACAAACAAAATAGGTCTCATTTGGCATAATATCTTTAGGGGAAAAAAAAAAATTAAGTTAAAAAGGAATCTTTTCTGTCCTGAGGAGGGTATCTCTGGCACTCCGAGAACGTGCCACATGGAAGAAGTTTGACTGAATGTTTGTTACTATGCTTAAAATCTTACCGGTTTATTCACTGCTAACATGTTGCATCTTATTGAATAAGAAATACAGTTTGGGGGAAAACAGATCAGATTTGCAGGTCAGAGGCTCTGCAAAAATGGGATTTGAACCTAAGTGCAGCAACCTTGAGGCAAGGCTGCCCTTCCTTGAATGCCAGATGTGCAATGAGGCTAATTACCATCACCCGCACCGGCGCTCTGATTCGGACGGCGAGCGAGGCAAAGGTCAATTCATGGCATGAATCTTCATACTGACACCTGGGCCGCCCCAGGCTGCAGACAGGCGTTTTTCTTTCTTGCCAGTAGCGCAGTGGTTGCAGATACCTGTATCTGCCTGTGTACCACTTGTAAATCTATAATTAATTACCATAGGTTAAACAGACTGAGGAAATAACTGGAGTCTTTTTGAGGAAATGTAATTGTCAATATAGCAAGACCCCTGAATTATGGATTCAGCAATGATTGCTATTACAGAGATGGTGTTAGACGAGTATCATTTTGTCAATTAACCTTTTACAATTCATAGTTTATTATAGCCTAGAACAATCCATTTTTAAAGACTTTTTTTTTTTTTTTTTAAACACGACTCTTGCTGCTTTAAACACTTACTACCTGCTCTTTAGCCTTTGAACATAGACTGTTATACTTGCTTAGCATAATGTATAACCCTAGGTCACGAAGCTAAAGCAAACCCTTTTAATTTATGGAGGATTTCATTTTAGCTGAATATTTTGAAGAATTTCCTAACTTTCTGATGGCACATCAGGCCGACCAAGGATACAAAAGTATCTGTGTTCCTGGGTCCAACCACTTTACCCTACTATAATTTAAGCTTTAATTTCATAACTGACAGTGCCCTGGCTACTTAGCAAAAGAAAAAAGCATTCTTAGTCAAGACTGTGTAATAGAGAATTCTTCTGCTACAACAGATAAAATGACAATGACAAAGTAATTATCATAAAAACTATTCTTTTCTAAAAATTCTCCACTTTAAAAAAGAACTCTACTGTAGGAAAGGGAACAGACAGTAGTTTTGAGGAAAAACACTTGGAAAAATGGCGATATGGTTTCTTTGCTATACGAATACAATTATTTTTCTGCTAGAAATAGTGTTGCTGTAACTGCAATGGTAAAGGGTAGGAGAGAGGCAAGGTTTGCAGGGAGAGGTAGTATTTTTTATTAGAAGAATTGATATAGTTGAAAAAAAAACAGAAACACTTTCAGGGGGCTTGCGTGTCTGAAAGCTTTTCCTTTTTTTTTTCCCCCCAACTATATCAGCTGGTCTAATAAAAGATATTGTCTCTGCCTCCAAACCTTGCTATTTTTGTATATAGCCGTTTCTGTGCATGTGATTTGTCCACTAAGAGGACAAAGAATTCTACAATTCYTAAAACTGGTATAATTAAAACTGGTAAAAATTGACTCTGAAATACTAAAAAATTTAAAATGTTTCCTTAAAATTCTAAGAACTTGGGATTGGCTTTGTGTTTTAAAGAGAATAATTGCAACTCATGAAGGAACTACACACATACGATAAAATGCGGTCAACTCTTCCTTTCAGTAGCTTTGAAGCAGCAATAATCTAACAAAGCACCTTGCTCTTGCTGTGCTGACAATGAGTCCAGCGTACAAAAAAGAAATTAAACAAAAAAAGACATTTTAATTTCAAGGTTCACTGGAAAAAACATGAAAAAAAAAAAAAATCAATGTTTGCCAAAGAGAAAGACAAACTCTGAAGGGAAACGAAAAAAATGTATTTACAAGATTCAAAGAGAACTTTATAAATGATGGGCCAATAAAAAAGGATATTAAATATTTGTCCCTCTTAGCCCTAAATATGCATGTAATATTCCCAATAAATCCTTCACAATGAAATGACCTTAAGGAATCATTCAATTATATTGTTATCAGCTCCAAAAATTATCAGGAAAAGCAAAAAAAGCCTCAAATCAAAAAACCCAACTGTGATAGTATTAACGACTGAGGCTGGATCCGGCGTTGCCCTTCACCTCGCGCCTCTTGTTGTTCCCTGCTCCCCGTGGCTCCTGCTGTGGCCTCTCCTGCGCTCTCCCCTACAAACGCTCTGCCTGCTCCGCCATCACCAGCCTGCCGGGAGCTCACGGGGGAGCATTTGGAGCGGTTACCTCTCCATTGCACTGCCGCACCACCCCAGAGCTCAGAGGAGGTGACGAAACCTCCCCGGGGTGCCCGCGGGACGTGCAAAGCTCCCACGCAGCTCCGTGCCCCGGGGAGCTGTGGCCCTGGACCCATGGAGCATGTCTGCGCCTGTACATGCTTGTGACGTCGGGATGTGCTGGAGCCCCTCAGCTCGGAGCTCCCCGGTGCTCGTGCTGCACCATTGGCCATGTCTGAGCTCAACAGTGCCTCGAGCATGGCTGCGTCCGCTGCAGCCACCCCCCACTGCAGCAAGGACGAGGTCCCCTGCAGCAGGCAGCCCCATCCCTGCTTACCCACCTTCCCCCCAGGTTGGCCACGTCCTCCGGAGGCCCGGTGTGGAGCTCACGCACACCGAGCCGTGGCAGAGAGTGGCGCTGCCTGATGGGTGACCGTCCAGGGCAGGCTTTGCGGTTATGCCGCTCTGGCTGTGACTGCGCAGCTGCTGCACGTGAAGCCTGTAGAGAGAGCTACAGCTTCAGCTATGCGTCAGGCACAGCCCCGCTGTCACTCTGCTTCGACCTAACAACAACTGGTAGAACTGAACGGCTTTCGGATTTAACGTTTTATCTAAATTAACACCCTTGTTCCTGTCCACATGTTCCCAGCGCCGGAGTGTGAGCGGTGGGAGGGCCGTGGGAGATGAGGGCGAGCAGAGGGAGGGCAGTGGCGGCTGTAGTCATGCATCCCCTCGCCGCTGTGAACGGAGGCGTGCGGGGCTGGCCACGGAGGACCGGCGTCCTCGGTGCTGTCCTGCGCCCCAACGATGCCTGTGAGCACAGACCAGGCCTGCATGCCATGCAGGACTGGCTAATTAACTGCAAATGGTTTTTAATTAGATCCCCCAGACACACGGTCTTCTCAAGCAGGTAATGCAGGGATGAGCAGGACTGGCCTGGGGAGCGTGGCGAGGGGCACCGGGGTAGCGCCTTCCCTGCCTGCACCCACCCGCTGCCTGCACCTCCCTCCTGAGGCTGCTCTCCCCTGGGATTAAATTGATTTTCCACAAGCACTAGCATTCAGGATCAGACCCGGTCTCTCTGCCACGTCTGTAATGCCTTTCTCCCTATTAGTTTTCTGATATTCAGCTATTGGAGCTTTCTGTAAGGATGTTTAGGTTTTATATATACTTTGTCTGACATCTAAAACACTATAAACTTTATCCGTTTAGTTCTCCTACACTGTGCAGTGTGCTGTAGTGGCATTATCTTCACTTTACTGATAAGGAGATTTACATTCGCACAAAGCCAGGCTGGAATTGGGGTAAGACCGGGCTCAGAGCTCCAGATGTGACGATAACCGGCTGCCTGCTTACAGTGGTAGCTTGTACGGCTCTGTCTCTCCCCAGCATGAGACTGCAGGTTAGGCCACGGATTTCCTTCTTACAGGTACCTTTTTGTTTCAGATTGGGCTAAACCTCGCTGAACGTGTGGGGTTGTATGGGCCCTAACTGAAGGCTACCCTTTATTTAGACAGTAGAGCAGGTAAGCTTCTTTAGGAAACCAAAGTGGCTCCAAACTGGAAAGCAAGCATGTATTATCACCACCCCTAACAACTGCATGTGTAAAATCATTCAGAAATGTGAACTAGGGGTTTTGCTAGGTGCCTGTGCACAGTGACGTGTGTATATGTGAGAGAGAGAAAGAGAAAAGAAGAGGAAGCACAATGGCTCAGGCAGGGAACAGAGCAAAGTGCTGTGCCCTAAATGTTCCCATGACTACGGCCCTGAGGAAAGTGGCAGGGACAGGATTTTTTGGCTAACTGCTGCCCTGTGGTAAAGGACTGTAAGAAAGACCCCATCTCTGTTGTTACCCATCTCTGGGCAAATGGGAATGCATCCTGAACCAAAAAACCAAAACACTTCATTTGCTCTTCCTAACTAAAATAACCCAATTTTTTTGATTTTCCTTTTTTTTTCCCCGGCTAATTGCATGTGTCAGAAGGGATCACAGTATTTAATTTACAGCCATGAAGTTGGACTGCCTGATCATCATCAAAAACATTTACAAACTGTGGGTTCACCTAAGCACATCAACTATGCTGCGCTAGCCTCAGCCCTCCCGAGCATGCACTGATGCTCTTGGGTTCAGAAATGATGTTGGTGCTGCTTGGTTGGTTTGCATCTTGCTCCAAGAAGGTTTTAAAGAACGCAGCTCCTGAGATAGACAGAAATTTAATGATTTAAGTGAAGCAATGTCTTGTCAGCTGCGGAGTTGGTTCAGGGTCTGTAAATCTGATCAAATGCACTGAATACGGTTAAGGCTGGATTCACACTCTGGGATGAGAAATCAGCTCTTACTGGACAAGAGGATTTTATACCCAATAATTAGGCTAAATGAAGCTGTTACACAGAATGGTGGCAAAGAGCCACATTTTGCTGGCATGCTATAACACCACATAATACATGAATGTGGTGTATGCAGTAGGTGCTGCTTTCTCCTTCCAAAATTTTTATTACAGCCCTAACCACTGACACTTCGTGCTCTGCCAATTCTTCTGCTCCCCTCTCTCATGCTGGCAAAAATATAGCGGGACACCTAAAGCTGCAGGCCTTGGCAGGATCATGTGAATATGCTGAATACATACATGCTGATTAATTCATTGCCTTAGCAACTGAAAAGTCTCAGATTATTCTCCCTTGTTTATTGCCCTTTCAGAGCTAATGTGAGCAGTAAAGATCAACCACAGGCAAAATACAGCATCCATTAACTGCTTGCACCTGCAAGGGCCAAAAAAATTCTTTGATCCCAAAAGATTACCTGTTCCACACAAGTCAGATAAGCGTTCTTTGAAACACCAGCCCAATAGCCGCACCTACACATACTGACTATACATGCTACCCAACTAAATTTTCCATGGTGTCACCAGTGGCAATGTACAACAGTTTCCCTTTGCTTTGTGGGTGTACAGATGATTGCTCAGTGTGCAAGGGAGGAGGGAATCTCGCTTTTGGAAAACAGCGTGCAGGCGGAGCCCTTGATGGTGCAATGTCACCTTGGTTTCTTCTAAGAAAGCTCACAGATCTGTAGAAAAAGAGATGGCCAGGGTGTTCCTGTAAGCAGGGCGTTTGGGTGCCTATCTGTGTGTATTAAACATTAACAGCAGCCTCACAAATCCCACACCATTTGTAATGTGGCAGTTGCAGCTTGGTAACGCACAGCACAGGCCCCGTGGCCAGCCGGCGCGTGGCGTCCCTGCGGCCTTGGCTGCGGCGCTGCAGAGAGAAAGCAGTGCCGAGCAGCACCGCGCTCGCGTGGAAGTGGCTAATGAGGGAAATACAGATGGGCTCACTGGGTATTGGGCAAACAGCGCAAAAGGAGCTGGCTCATTAGATGGGGATGTCTCAGTTCAAGAGCAAACATTATGTTCATGTTTCTTTTTTTTGATTTAGCTTTCACAGTGCTCTGTAAAAAAACCTTGTTTGCTGAATCCTTGCTACCCAATGAGTGTGTTGCTTGACGCAAAGTCCAAGGATGACAATCTCTCCAGCTCTGCAGTAATGGACCATGGCAGCTATAGACCACTTTTCATATTCTTTTGGAACTTCTGCCTGGTTTTCATGCCAGAGCGACCCACTGTCCCTCATTCGGGTGGTTTTGTTACTGAGGGCATCCAAGAGAAGTAACCGGACTGCCTGCTTCTCCTGGCTGTCCTCCCTGTAGGTCCAAAGGTTGTCACACATGCACCTCCACATGCAAGAGTCCTAACAAAAGTCCTGTCTGTTTCTTCTGGAAGTCCTTCCAGAAGGTCTCCTTTTTTCAGACGATCTGTGGTCACAGGCTCCCAGTGCAGCTGTCCTCTGCCCCAGACACATTGCATAGTGCCTTAAGACCCTGAAAATGCACAGCAAAAAAAAGCACTCCCCACTTTTTGCCCTGGCATCTTTTGAAGCCTGCCAGCCCTGTGGCAGGTCCTGCAGCCTTTTTTGGGGAGCCTGCACCAGCAAAGCGTCCCGTCTCTCCCAGAAAGGACAGGGAGGTCCCAGCGCTTATGCCGCTTTCTCTACGGGACCTACAACAATTTCACCACTAACTGCTTCTCTATTTTTCTATTTCTATGCAAACACAAGCTGCCCATTGGTAAACTCTGAGCTTAGAAACATCTGAGTGCTGTCAGAAGGAATCTACATTTGCTTCAAGGAAATTAGGTGACTCATCCCTGTGTCCCTTCTATGGCTGCATGGAGTGAAGCCAAATCCCCCAGTGGCTGGGATGAATCCAACTCCCGGCCATCCTTCTATGAATAAGCCCAATACGAATGCCTATAGACGTTTCACAGACTGAACTCAGAAATGTGCTCCTCGACACAGAGCCACCATATTAAAGGTGTTGAAGTACAGGTTGTGTAAGCCTGAGGGAATGTACAGAATTAATGAAAGGAATGCTGCATACTCCGGGCTTTGTAGACCACAACATGAAATAATATCTGGATTTCTTCACACGCATTTTCTTTCACGTCTGTGAAAACCCTGATTCCATCTATCCTGATAAATAACTAAGTAACAGCCCTCTGACCCTGGTGAGACAATTCCATACTAAGAGATTTTCTTTATATTTGCAAACTGTTGGCTATTAGAAATGCTTTGAGGGTATTGGTTTTGAAAGCAGGCATTTTTTCTTACATACTACTTCCACTGCCCTTCTTGAAAGATGCACTGTTTGAAGTGAGTTTTTGCAAAAAAATGAATATTTGAGTTTCGGGCTATGGCTTTTTATGAGACGAATGTAATACATACTGAAGCTCAGAGCCCACTGGGGTTGTATTAATTGATATCCAGAGATGAGCTACTCTTCTACCTTAAACCAGTCCTCCTCCTGCAAGAAGCATGGAATAATAAGAGGGGCTGTCGGCAGAGTACCAGGTAAATGTTGCCATGGGCCCAAGGGCTCTCCCTTTCCCTAGAGCTCTTTTTGGAAACAAACAAATGACTATCAAATAAAAACATATTTACTTGATGCAAACAGCAGCGAAAAGACTGATATTTGCAAATGCTTCCTTCTGTTTCCAGACACAGTACGAACAACAAATTACTGCCTCTGATAGACTGGTTTCCACTAAATATATTTTAACCTGTTTTCAATGGTTACTTTATGGGGAGGGGAAAAAGCCAATGCTTTAGAAGCTCTCCTCAGCCAGAAAAAGGTGAAGAATTAACGCTATTTCAATCAATGCTCTTTAAACAGAACCCTGATAACAGTAGTTAGTTAATTTTTTTGTCTCCACCTGTTGGTGGGAGATCACATTGGTTTTGTCTTTGGCCTGGTTTGCTTGAACAGCACAGAAAACGTAGCTCAAATACTTATTTTGGTCAAGCAGCACTTCAGAAAATTACTGATACTGCCTTTGAAAGCCCTGCCTATTTTACAGAGGTGGGGAAATACTTAAAACCCAATGATATGAAACTAACTAGATATATTTGAAATATTGATTACATATATCTTCTGAAATAGGGTAATGGGATATTCCTGGATGCTATATGCATGTTTATATGTCTCTGAAATGTTTGATTAATGTGCACCTAATCTTTCTTTCTGCTAATAGACCATCGTATTTCTTACTAAGAAATGAATTATTCGACCACTGGTACAAGTGGCTGAGAGAAGACCATTTATAATGCTGCATCTTCAGCTAGTGTTTCTTCAGTGAGTAATCCTTGACCTGGAAAGCTGTTTCACTGAAAATGACTAATTTTGCCAATTTTATTTTTTGCTTTGAATATGTTTTTCTGGTGGCAGTCTAATCTATCCTAAAAGACTTATTTTATACTTTACAATATTGGTAAAACATAAATAGAAAATAGACAAAGGAAAACCTTCATGAAGCAAAACTTCAATTCTATTTGTGGAGATGTTATCCCAGAACTTTGAATTTGGAAGTGCAAAATGATGTATTGGCAAGCAGAAAGAAAAAAAAAAAGAAAAAAACCCAGAATTGACTAACCCATGCTTTTCTTTTTTCATAAAATATATTGTCATTCTACACTGGTTTTGATTTTGCTTTCCATTTTTCTTTTAAGATTATCTCACATTTGACTATTTTCATCATTTTCTATATCACTTGTTTTGAGCAACACTACTTTTCATATCTCTCAAAATTGCTTAGTTAAGAGATTCAACAAATCACAGGTAGTAATAACAACAGTTGCTCTCCGCCAGCCTTGTCTCTATCAGCCCCAGTCTTGCCATTTATACACTATAAGCAGCACTTCTCCATGCAATCATTTTCAAAATTACAGTGCTAAACTTTAGGCAACAGGGACGTTCACCATGTTTGCACACTCGGTCGTGAGCTCAGCTGAGAACACCGAGCATTACGCACGGCAAACAAACCATGACAACCTACAGCTGTGAGACTAGGTGAATTTTGTAGAAAACCTGCTGAGGGTTAGTTTGTTCCTTGGCAACTTCTATAAGAGAATTTGTGCCTTTGCGTACGTATTTTCAAGAGCTCAATAAAGATCAATAGACAATATAACCCTACATCACAGATGTAAAGGTCCAAGCACTCTGAATTTGGGTCATGGCCCTGAAGACAAGTCCTAGCGTCTAAATTCTCCTTCCAACCTGCAACCAAAAAGTGGTAATTTGGAATTTCCACCCACTTTAATGAATTGCACAGATTTCAGCCTGCCCTACATCTGACATTCAGAGCCCTTTAGAGAGTATCCAGTTGTTACTCAAAAGCAGGAACATTTAAAAATGTAGGCCTTTTTTTGAAAATAGAAGACACCGACTGAATCCACCTGTCAGTAAAAGCTATCCTTGCATTTTAGCATGACTTCAGCTTTGGTCTGGGGAAGCCTGAGCCTTTTCTGTACTAGATTTTTCTGCGAATGACATCCACAAAAAGTAGCAGTAGGTTACGTGGCATCTGTTGGCTTTGACGTAGAGCTTTTTTGATCCATTTTATTGATTAAAGTTCTCCTTATTGTGTCAACACTGTGACTTCTGTAAAGCGGAGGAGGGGAACTTTAAAT
Source organism: Phoebastria nigripes (assembly GCA_035582835.1). Taxonomy (NCBI): domain Eukaryota; kingdom Metazoa; phylum Chordata; class Aves; order Procellariiformes; family Diomedeidae; genus Phoebastria; species Phoebastria nigripes. Next base: position 916,428 of record JAYKAV010002308.1, on the reverse strand, counting down.
GGGGTTCTCCTCCTACCCCTGTCTTCAGCTCTCTCCAGAGCTTAGACCTCCCAAGGGCTTTTGAGAGGGGGAAGGGAAATAGTTTACCATGACTGGAGGAGGCAATGGGTGTGATCAGTCCCTCAGTAGGATATGTACTAGCAGCCCTCTTAAAAGGAAAATGGGGGGGGGGGGGGGAGTTTTCAGAAACCAGCTGTGTAGGAAGAGCAGAGGATTATGCAGAGCTGGAGCAGGTGAGATAGTAACCTCCTTGCCTTGYCTTGCCTTGCCTTGCCCCGCCCCGCCTTGGCCTTCCTCTTCCTCCTCCTCTGCTATTATCTGGGGAGGTGAGTGGGGATTTCTGGTAGTGAAAAAGGTCAAGGAAAGTGTTTGGGTTACTTTTTTGAAGACATGACTTTGTAATTCAACAAGCCTTTTCTGAGCTGAGAGAGTTGGGGAGGAGCAGCTGTACCTACCCATGGAGTGGGTAAGTACATGTGTTATGTGCTAATATTGCTACTTTTCAGGAGTGCAAGTACTGTAATTAGCTGTGTAGGCTTATCAAATCAAAGGTGAAACAGCCTTCTAATTAGATAAAAAGTTCTATGGGGACAGGTTTGGTTTGTGTGGTTTTTTCCCCTCAAAAGCTTCTGATGAAACAGAAAAATATCTTTTTGATAAGTGAGAAGCGTCCACTTTCTTTCCCATTAAAAAACATTGCCATGTAAGTCTGTCTGGGAGCCTGGGGTACATCTCTGCTCTGTATTTTGAGGTATCTTGTTCACTCTTAGGAGGAACACATAAGGAGCTAGTGAAGGTTTGAGTACCTCCAGTGAAGCTGATTCTGCGCTGGAAAGCTGTGGTCCTGCTGGTGTTTGCAAAGGAAGGAGAGATAAGCTTTGCTTGTGGAGTATGATATAAGAAATGGTTTCGAGAGATTTCTTGACTTCTCTGTTTTGAAAGAGGACTATACTTGTTTTACAAAGAAAAGAAAAAACAAAGCGGTTTTCTTTTTAAGAGAGGTATTTCATAGTGAGCTCCTAAGCATTTTTATCAAGCTCAGTACTAAAAGAAAGGGAAAAGAAGCATTGAGCATAGCGAGTGAATAGCACAGGAAGCTTTGAAAAAATTGGATATTACAGGAGATGTTATCTAAAGTACATCTCTCTTAAAAACAAAAACAAGCAAAAAGGATCTCTTATCCTGTTTTGCTATGTTACTGCTAAGGTCTGGTTTGCTTGGGAGAGACAACTTCTCAGGTGCAGCTCCTGTGCTCAGAGGTAATGTTAAAACCTGCCAGCAGTGGGACTGTGGGGTCTGGGCCACCCAGACCCTCCCCAGCTTCACACATGCTGAGCAATCCTTGGCCTCAGCTGGGTGCTTAGGTCCTGATGATCAAAGAGAATAAATGCCACCAAGTAGGAAGCCTCGTCCTGAAAGCCCCAGCTCCTCCAGGCTTGTCAGATGTGCTCCCCTCCCTTCCTGGGCTGGCGCCCAGCCCTGAGCGAGACCCTCCTGCCGTGGCAGCGACCACGCTCTTCGCTGGGGTGGGAGGTGGTGTCAGTGTGTGCTTCAGGATGGTGTGATCAGCTGCTAATTAACAGAAGGTGAAGGCAGCCACTGAGAAGTACATGTTTAATCCTTACCAGAGCAAAAGAGGAGGTATGAAGTCTCTGTAAGTTGAACGCAACTTCAGGAAACAGTGTCACTCTCCAGGCTTGCTTGTGAGACGACAGCTCTTGATATTCAGCAAAATTGAAGGAAAACCTGGAAAAACAATGCTAAGCTCTTGAGTTAAAAGTTCAGACACAAGAGCCAGAGAAGTGTAAATTCCTTCAGTTTTCCTCCTTGCTTAATTGCTTGCAATTTTTCTTTTTCCAAGCTGTGATTCATATGTTCATATCCTCTTCTTTCAAGAGCAAGCGCCCCAGTGCCACAGCTGGGCCTTGGCTCTGGGCAGGAGCACGTGCTGGTGCAGCTGAGCTGTGCTTACACACATAAGGGCTGCGGGGACAGTAGTCCCAACCGGTGCCCCTGGTCTGTGGAAACGTGATGGCATGGGAGCAGCAGGCAAATCTGCAAGATGGAGCACAACACCTGCCGCTAGTGCAGACTAATAGGCACCTTCCCACAGAGGCAAGTTCTATTTCCCTGGAAATAACAGATTGCCACAATTTTTCACTTCTATAGATTCTTTTTCTCCTGCTCCCATATTGATCTGTTCCACTTGGTTTGGTTTTAAACAGAACTTTTTCTATGCACGCAGCTTATCACCCTTGGGTCCCCGCTTGTCACTCCGCAGCAGCCAAGGAAGGGCAGGCCAGGGCAGTGTCCCGGCGTGCGAGGTAGGCACCGACCCACCTGGTAGTTATACAGACACCTCTTGGACTGATGCCGTTGGAAACGCTCCACAGAAAGCAAACAAATAAAGCTTGTAAGGCGATAGTTATGCTGAGAATAATGAATATCGGCTATTCCAGAGGGACAAACTTAACTGGGTACTTAGGTATCTGATAGTGAAATGATCTTCGTTTTCTTTAATTAACTTCTGATACCTCCCCTTCCAGTGTGGCTACTAGCAGAAGGGAGACAGGGGACTCTGTAAGGTACCCTACAGAAAGCTACACGTAAGACCTTCACATGTCACAAATCAAGTTTTTTGTCCCCTGCCCCCTCAAGTAGAAGCTGTTTCAAATGACAGTGAAACATTAGAAGTAGGGAAAGATAGGTGTGGTGGTTTTTTTTTCCTTCCTTGCTGCTTTCTGAAAAGCGCGGTTTATAAGCTGTCAATCATTTCCAATGTTCTCAGTCTGGTGTTTATTCAAAAATCACGTTCGGTGTAGCTGGAAGTGTTGTTACTAACTGATGAGCAAGTCTGGGTGCTGAGAATGAGAAATGATTGACATTCTTTAAGGTAAAGAGGGAGACTCTTCATCCAGCAGAAGCTGCCACTGCAACAGATACTGTTATAGCTTCTGACACTGATCGTGATGAGTGGTGTGTAATGTCAGTAAAAGATGAGAGGCTACAACAACAAAGTGAAAAGGAAGCCTCTGAACACAAATCCCATGGCACCCTGGTAGCAGTTAATAGCCATGACTTTCCTGGCTAGAAATATGACTTAAAAAGGTCAGGCATATATTGGTAAACTTATCACCTATTCAGTAAACAAGCACAAGAGCTTGCTAATTAGTGATCTATTATTATTTGACCCTGGGGTTTTTGTGTGGTTTTTTTTTTTTTTTTTTTTTTTTTTTTTTTTTTTTTTTTTTTTTTTTTTTTTTTTTTTTTTTTTTTTTTTTTTTTTTTTTTTTTTGTTTTTTTTTTCCATGGCTTTTTGCAAATATGTTGCCTGGTTCCCTTTTTTTATTTCAGGTTTTCCTTTTGGTTAAATATAGTAGATATTTACAGAGAATAATTCATAGCAGAGCTACACATGGTCCTGAATACTGTGATGTGCTTGGGGGTAATACTGCATTTTGGGCATCTTGCTAGCAATATCAAACAGCAAGTTTCCACATGTGGTTATAAACTTTCTCTCTAAGCAGGAACAGTTTTAAGATTAATACCCACTCCCTCATTTTGCTACAGAAAATCCCTTGCCTGGTGTACTGGAGCAGCATGAGTCTGGTGTGAGGCTCCCAGGGAGCAGTTTGGGAGCTGTGCAGAGTCGGATCATTACTCCCAGCCTCAAGGAAATCTCCCTTGAGCAAGGGGCCTTGAGTTACCATGAACGAGGGCCCTTTTGGGGAGCAGCCTTTCATTTAACCCCAAAATTGTTGATAGAGTTCACTTAAGATGACAGAAAAAAAACCCCGTGGACTTTTTTCCCCTCTCTCTTTCTGGAGGGATGTTCAGCTTTAAGCCACGATCTAACTCTTCTCCTCCTAGCTTTAGTCTTGCAAGTGGAATTAAAGTCTTTAAATTGTTCTGTAAGTTGTATAAATATTTCCACTGCTGTAACATGTAAATCAGTCTTTTGTGTACATTAGTAATAAAATTTGATCTGGTTATATTCATGTACCCTCTTGACATGTGTGCGTGTGATAAGAGTCAAGCAGAGTGGAGATCCAATGGCTCAAAAGTGAAACGCAACCCCTTGTCAACCCACAAAGCTGCGGCCGCACGCCTATCCCCAACATGGGGCTGTGGTCCCAGCTCCTGTGCCGGGGGATGTGTTGCTCCGCTCGCTGCCTCCGGTGAGCTGGGTGCAAAGCCGGCGGATAACCTGCCTGCCACCCCCACGGGTCACCAGTGGGAACTGGGTGGCACAGCCTACGAGGCCCTATCCTGCCCACCTCACTGGGGCAGAGCCCACTGCCTTCACTGGGGCTTGACCAGTAGCCAAGCACCCTGAGGTGCCCCTCTGGAAGCGAACGCCCGCATTTACCTCTGCTCCCAGCGGGGAAATGCCACAAGGCAGAGCAGGGCCACCTCGCTCCTGCCCTTCGTTTCTCATCCTCCTCTTCATGTTTCTTTGTGCTTCAACTTCTTTAATTACTGAACTTACTGTTGGACTCTGGGGTAGCTATAATTCTGTTTTCTTTAAATGCAAGAACTCTCCGTGTTGTCCATTTGGCGATAGTGTGTTCAACAATGCAATGTTTGTTCAGAAAAGTACTTTCTCTCACATGGAGAATTTTGCATGTGTTTCTCCAGGAGCTACAGCAAATCTAGTTTGAGGGCACATGTTTTCATACGTTCAGAGTTTAAAAAAACAAAACAAAAAATCCCAACACAGTCTTCTTCCTTGTATTTCTCTTTCCCTGCTTGGCTTCCTTTGGGTCTCTGTGGGATACGTGCCTATATCTATCCACATCCAGGGCGTGCTGGGGATCCAGATATGTTGTGAAGGGCTGGATCACTCTCTTCTGTTGTTATACTGCCCCATGAAAATCGATATGGAGCTGGAGGCTAGGATCTGGGAATGTTTTAAATTGTAACTTCTGTGTTAGTGATGCTTAATATCTGTAATCAACAGCACAATTTTCTTCTTCCAATAGTGCAAAGGGTTTGTTGCAGTGGGAATGTTTCTGAGAGGCTGTGTGTAGGCATGGACTCCCTGGATGACCACAAGTGAGCCAGACAACCTAATTTATTTGCTTCCCCTCCCATTTTGGAGTGTTTGCCTTATGAGGTAGGTGAGGTCAACATTCTGCACCCTAAGGACCATGCCATGATTTGTAAAGCATCTTCACCTGGATGGTAGGAATTGGTGCATGCAGACTCTCACAAAGTTACCCATCTGCTAGTGGATGTGTTGGCCAGCCTCATGCTTTGTGTGCCATTAACTTTGAATTTTGAAAGCTACCTGCTGCATAATGCCTGGAGGTTAGTTATTTTAGCCCATAAATTCCAAATTCCTTCCAGCCTTCTGCACTGAGACTGACATTGTACCTTCTCCACTGCAGGAGACAGTGGTAGTATCTTTTTGCTATTTCTTTGTGAAACACAGACAAATCTAACTTTTCAGAAGGCCTCTTGCAGAAACTCTGGTAAGGCATCACTGCTCTCCTGCTAGATGTGACCACCGCCAGGTGCTGTATCTTTCTGGAGTTTCTGTCGCTTTCTGCACACCAAACGAGCCTTCCCTTCTTACTCCAGCCTTCCCCTTAGGAATTTTCCCTAGTTCAAAGATCCTTCTGTAGGGCCACCGGCCTTCAAAGAAGACCCTTCCTTTGTACAGCGGCTTTGATACAAATGAACATCAGAGGTTTAACTGCCAGATAAAAGTAGAGTGCATTAACCCCCACAATTGCTCTAATGAAGTCAGGGTGAAGTTGTGAAGTCTGGGTCACAACTAATGGATGAGCCATTAACACCTCTCAGGCATAACAGCACTTAAAAATATCAAACAGAAAATGCATTTAGTGACTTTCAGGTGCAGAACTGGTCACGGTGTTTTGAGAGCAAGCAGATTGCAATTTCACTGCCTCTCCCCCACCCTGCTTCCTGCCTTCCACATATTTACGTTTAAGGTCAACTCTACTCTGGAAGATTTTGCCATCATGAAGCTGTCAGATGGCAGGTAACTTTTTTTTTTTTTAAGTGCTTAACACTTCAAGAACTTGTGTTCATCCAGAAACTTTATCTCAAAACTCCAGCTCTGATTGGCAGTTCTGTACTGGCAGGTATTTTTGCTGGTATATTCACTGAATTTATATCAGAAAGGTTTGAAGTCCTGCTCTCTATCAGAAAGGATTTCCTAGTAGATAAGGTAATTTCTTCCTCAGGCACTGAAGGACTGAATTAAGACCAGTTGCTTTCCACAGTGAAGCTGAGCACCATGGGTGGACGGGCAGGGGGAGTTTGTGCCAGCAGAGAGCAAGATTTGTAGCTGTTCTTCTGCAGAAGTTCTTGCTCATCCTCAGTTGCCAAAAGTCTACTTGCAGACATGTGGGAACTTGCTTAAGTAACTGAGATGATGTTGTAGAATGATGGAGGATGTTTCAGAGGATAGCAGGCTCTGACTGGCAGGGGTTTGCCTTCTTGGACTGGGATGCAAGCTCCAAACATGGTTTAGTGGTGGTGAAGACTTGAAAAAGAGGCTCTCCAAAACTTCCTGAGATTGCTTCTTCTCACAGAATCTTTTACAGAAGGCCTGGTTGTGCTGCACACCTTGTCCAGGGCCTTTGGTGCTGACTGCAGCCCAGGTTATGTTCTCCATAAAACAAAGTTGTTGCGTGCCTTTTTCTGGCAAAATGTTGCTTCAGCTGTGGCTAGCCTGTGTGCAAACCCTCCCGTGTTCCCGTGGCTGAGCCTTTGTGGTGCTTGCACCCTCTGCACATGGGGAGGAGCTTGACCGTGTGTGCTTGGGATCTCCTGAGCCGCCACTGGTCAGTGTGCTTGTGCCACTGCTGGTGCTGCGGAGCTGCACTTCCCCGTGCTTGTGCGCTTGGCCCTTATGGCCACCGCTCTCTTGCTAGCCTCTGAGATGCTTTTGTCTCAGGCACCCCAGAAAGACATTTTTATTGCACTTGGAGAACAATTCCAAGCTGTGGTTGAGTGCATGTCTTGTATCCATGGCCTTGCTGCAGCTCTGAGTTAATTGTACCTGCTTGGGAGGAGAGGATGTAGTTCATAAGGGAAAGTGGGGGCAGAAAGCTGGAATGGGAGAAGGCTGGGAAGCAAGCATCCATGCAGATGCATCGGATCCCACCCCAAGAGCGTGCACTTGGTCTGGATGATTGTATAAGGCTGTAAATGAGGAATTCCCTTTTAACACCTCTGTGCTGTGATAAACTGTGTCACAGGCGTGTTTAAGCTTTCACCTGCATGTAAAGAACCTCCCTTCTCCAGCTGTGACCAGCCTGTTGCAGATAGTCTTGCGTGAAGCCCCTGTGAAACCTGACTTTGCTGCACTAGTGTCTCCCGGTGCTGCAGGTGGAAGAAATGTTTGCACAAAATGCTGTCTGCCGCTCCCTCAGCGTACTGGAGCATACGGGTGGGATTGCAGAGTCGTAAAGGAAAGATGTATGTTTTAATTTCCTGCCAGCAGTTTGTTAGTCTATAAAATTGAAATATTGAATTGTTGTTTAAGCCTTCATTGTATCATTGTTTTCATACTGAGCAAACACTGCATACTAAACTTACAAGGTGGGACAAGAACAGTCGCTACCGTTCCTGTTAAAGCCCTGCACGGTGAGAAGGTGTACTTTGTGTCTAAATCTCCACTTCTGTGTCAAATTTGTACCGCTATCCACATTCAGAAGAAGGAACTGCTGCTGCAAAACTACAAAGCCTTTAGGATTCCCGATGAATCCTTAGGGAATAATTTAAGGAAACAGGGTCATGTGTTGGACACTGTGTCTTGCATGATGGTGTCATTATCTCTTATGTATTAGCAGGCTACTAATGCTGACATCTAATTAGCACCAAGAAACTGATTAACTCTCAATAGGGTCAAGAGAAAGAAGAAAAATAGATCTCAGGCAAGCAATTAGGTCATTTATTTAATAAATTAAAATACTTGTGATTATAAGCTCACTGGCAATTTTTTTCTGTACTGCATAGCTGATGGCAGAAACAATGATAAAATTCAAATAGCAAATGTAACACCATGTTAATGGCAGCGTAATCAAAACAGAATGCAAAAAAACCCACTTGAGCTTTCTCTAATGGACAATTTATCATCCAAACCAGATGCATTTATTAGGGGAAAAAGTTGCATTCACGTACCAGCAAAATAAATGGAGTCTGTTTAGATTTCTTACTCTTGTGATTGGGTCGTTCTACACTATGGAAGCTAAGTACATAAAAGATGCTTCAATACACACTCGTTACATGGCAGATGCTTATGTTTATTGTGTACCTTTTGCAAACTAATCTGAATGCTCAAAAATGGCAAGTCAGATAAATATTGAGCACTCAGCAGTCACCATCTTTTTATATGTCAGCCTTGCCAATTAATTTTTCCTTTTTTTTTTTTTTTTTTTTTAATAAGGCAAAAGATTTTTTTCATTCTATACAATGAAATGTAAAATGCACCTACCTATGCTACCGGGCAGTGCATTCGACCCACAGACCCCGGTGTTTACTGCCCTTGCTAAAGTGCCCCTAAAGGGTTTGGCTTTTCATGCAGTAGCACTCTAGAGCTTTTTAATAGACAAGTCGCCCATACTCCCTTCTTGCATGCTCAGTTTAAAGCATTTCTTAATTGGGTTCATTTAAATGCTAATTTTATTGAATGCAGACTCCTCTAAATCACTGAGGTGAGTTCTTGCCAGACTCTTTCAGTAATAATAATATTTCAAAAGGTTTGAAGTTTAGACTAGGTTTGGACAAGCACTGGAAGGTCTGTTTGCATGTCCAGCATTGACTGCAAACCATGAGGCTTCTCATACCTTGCTTTCTTCTGGCTTCCTGTGCAAGCCCTCCTCTTCCCTGCTGCAGGTTCAGCTCCTTTGTTTACTACTTTGAAACCTTCTTGCTGGCATTGAAAGGCCACCTTTCTTTAAAAAAACAAACAAAAAAAACAAACAAAAAAACCCAAACAAACAAACAAACAAAACCCAAAAAAACAAACCCCAAACAACAAAAAAACCCCACCAAACTCCAGCTGATGTATATATGCTACAAGGAAAACCCCAAATTCCTGTTAACTGAGAACTATACAGCCCTTCACAGCCATTTTTACAGTTTACAAACAAAACTTTTTGGCATGAGAACTGCATTTTAGTGCACAGCTGATGGCACCATGTAGTTACTCATTGTATGTCACAAATGCTCCATAGCAGGAGCAAGTGGCATTTAGCACGCTTGCGCAGACATCTGTGGAGGCTTTAGACTGTGCTGGAGACTTACAAAAGTGTGGTTTTCTGTTCAGCTTGGAGGGTAAAGCCTGTGATGCCTGCAGTAAGAGGGTCTGCTGGAGGGAGCAGCTGACAGCACGCTTTCTTCCCTTGCTTTTCCTTCCTGGGCTCTCGCTGTGTGAAGTGTGGGTTCTGCTCTTGCTCGAAACAACAGAGCTCCCCCGGCTTTTTTTTTCAAAGATACTTTTAGAAGATGAAAAGGATAGTCACACCTTTTCCAAGGCTCAAGATTAGTTTGGAGCTGGCAGTGACAGGCTTGGAGGGAACTTGCTGCTTCTTCCCAGCTTGCTCCAATTGCAGTGAGGACAGCAGCTGGGGAAGGACCTGGTGGGGTTCTGCTCATGTGCCTGTGAGCAGCCTCCAGCAGCTGCCCATGGATGCGCTCACCCCAGTCCTGGCTGCCATCATCACTGCAGGCACGGGGTGGTCCTGGCTGTCGGTCAAAGGGTCTCAGAGGCAGGAGAAATGCCTGGGGCGAGTGCGGCTGGTCACCGCTGTGCTCCCAGTAGTGCTGGTCCTCCAAAAAATGGTCTGGTTGGTCCCTGGAAGCAGCAACACTCTGCCTCCAGCAGGTCCAGAGTTAATTCAGGGCTAACATACCTATCTCTAAATGTAACAACCAATGCAACAAAGGTCATTTAAAAGAATAGGAAAATAACCTCTCAAAATGTTTTTCTTCTCTTAATATTTCCCTCTTGTTATTAAAACAAATCTATTGAGGATGAAGTAGAGTATGTAGCATCAAGCAGTGAGAAATTCATCATTGGTACTAGTCTTAAACACTTGATTTTTTTTTTTTTTTTTTTTTTTTTTTTTTTCCTATAAACTTCTGAGAAGAGTC
>JAYKAV010002308.1:890621-902180 GCA_035582835.1 Phoebastria nigripes | reverse complement strand
TTTTTTAAATCAAGGAATGTTTTTTGTTTCTATAAAGCAGTTGTTGTTCTAAAGATCTTTGATCCACCAGTAAGAGACGTTATTGTGATTTTGATGTTTCCTGTATGGGGAGACCATGACGGTAAGGTTGGCAGGTGATGTATGTTGGTGCTCTTTTCCATGAAGACTGTGGGCCTGTGATACTGGTTTGGTTTTGAGAACAGGTCAAATACACAGCTATCTGATCCTGTTCTTTGGTGTAGCCCTTAAGTATTTCTTTTCTTAGCATATTGCCATCGTTAAATTAATGTTGGTTTCTGTGATCTTTTATGGCTCCTCTTTATAATAAGAAAGTTTCATTATGCTTTCACCTGATAATTTAATATTTTTGATCTATTTTGGAAATTGCCTTTGAACTTGGAGCCTGTGAGCATGTTTTTGTGACTTGGATGAGCTTTCAGATACAGACTTCAAGAAAATACTTTTCAGAGGGTTTCAAGCCAATCATTCAAACGAGATCTTTGCAGAATTGCTAATTCATCACTTGTTTGAAACTGTAATGGCTTTTACACCAGACCAACTGTTTCAACATAACTGAGCCCAGGGTGAGAATCCTGTAACTGTCCTCTTAATCTCCCAATGGACAGCACACTATAGTCTTTGTGAGCTTATATTTCTGTATGTCTTTTTTTCTATTGCTTCAAGTGCAGGAGTTGCTCCTTTTCATTTAGACTAAACATGCATGTTCCTCAAGTTTTCATGTTGTGCTTTTTACTCTCTTTGCTGAATATACCAGCTACTACCACCAGTACTGAATCTGAGCTTCCTTTCCATCTAAGGGCCCAGGATGTCAGGTATTATCCCAGGATGTTATTACTCTTACTGGCAATATTTTTTGCAGGATTCTTTCTGAATAATTATTTAAAAAAAGAAAAAAGAAAAAAGCAAGCATTTCAGTCTCCAAGAATGGCATTATGGCATTCAAATCCTGGCCCTTGCTTTTTTATTCCTAGTAAATCCTGTTTCTTTAAGTCTTGATTTGATCCTGATGAGCATCAATGGGAGAAGATTCCTGCTGTAGACTTCAGTGGGTTGCACAGGGCTCTTGCTTATGAAGCCATCACGACATCTCTCATCTTTGTGTTCTAGTACTGATGTTAGTGTTTAAAAAAAAAAACCAAACAAACAAAAAAACCCCGGTAAATCAAGTTGTCATTAGCAATGTTCTCTTTCGAGGTGACTGCAGTGAGGTTTCTGTACCTGTAATTTTTCAGCTAAAATTTAGTTTAAAATAATCAAGGCACGTGTTGCTCTTCCAGCTCTTTCTCACCATCCTGGCAGTTTTGAAGGAGCTCACCTACTATTTTGTTCTTTTTGGTTTCCCCCCCCCCCCATCATCTTGTGCTATAGCAGCCTTGCACCTATATTTTGGATCAGCTTTTTTCAAGTGCTCAGTCACACTTAAGCTAGATGAGGTTTGTGAGGGGATATACTTATATAGTTTCAAAGAGAAAGCAAGTTTTGAAGATTTCTATGCCTGAACTGCTTTTCTGCCTATATTCCCATGTCTAATGTAAGATATTACTTCAGCTTACAAAACTTGTTTTGCTTGCATCTTTAGATCATTATGGTTATAATGATACTCATTGCTACAGATCTATTTAGGCACTTAAAATTTATTTCGGTTCTAGTAGTACCCACAATGGGTGCTAAGTCTTTCCAAACAGTTAAATGCAGTCCTGAGGAGTTTATAATCATCTGTTCCCAGGAATCAGCATCTGATGCTTGTTTAAATGTCTTCCTGTCCACTGAGGGAAATACCTGTGTTGGAGAACCATGCAGGCTGTAAGGGTACCTGTGTTCCCTCCATCTCTAGTATATAAGAAGCAGCTCTTGCATGTCTGCTCAGATGGGTTTGCTTTATAAGAAAAGAGGGTTTGATCAAATATAGTCTGTTTAGGTTGTAGTCAGGTTCAGATACTACCTGGTTAAATAACAAAGTACAACACCAACAGTTCAAACATTATTTTTGCATGAGTTGCCCCTCCAAGATGTTTCTGAGATACTAAGCCTCCAAATACTGAGTTGAAAGAGTATTTGCTTGTGGCTTGATGAAATCAGGCTCTTGCTTCCTGATGGAACTCATCACCACACCGTAAATAGCGTCATTCTGCAGAGATGCTAAAAGCACCAGCTTTGCTTCCTTCACGCAAAACCAGTGTTCTTCCACCAGGCTATCTACTACATGTAGGGGAGCCCCTACAGCAACAATAAATGTCATGCCACTTTCTGCTTGCAAATGGAAATGTATTTGCTTTGATTTCTCCAGAACTCTGTGTAAATGCTTTGTTCTGTATCATTTCAGCACATATCAACCTTCCTACCCTGTGTTAGCAGTTTAAATGTTCAGAGTGGAGCACAGGTATTACGGGGGGGGAGGGGGCGGGGAGGGCTGGAATTAATTCTCTGCTAAAAGCGCTGTTCTAAACAGAAATACTGCTGATGCACTTTCCCTTTTCACCTTACAGGGGGAGATTATGTATGCATCACCTTGGTTTTACTGTAGTCTGCGCAAATATCACTCTTGCAACAACTTGAAGCTATGTATGCCATATTTTAATGCTACAAATATGCAGTTGTTATGAGCATGCTTTACTGACGTGAAATGCTTTGATCAAAAGTGGGCTAGATATTGTGACTGAGCAGCACAGGATCACACAAAACATTAGTTGATATTGCTAGTGAAAAACAGAACCAAACAAAGCCAACATTATGCAGTACAGTCTACTCTGGAGATAGCATTCTTATTAAGAGTGTGGCTATTAAGTTTAAAAAGACCAAATACATATACTTCTTTAAAGTTTAATCGGGTCCTTGAGAACCTTGTATGAGGCCATTAACACTGAGAAGAAATCTACTGTCAAGAAATTGCAGTAAGGGACTAAATTGAAAGCAGAATGGGAGAGTCTTATTGCTACACTGCGCCAATTATATCGCCACTTCTGTTTCTTCACTGCAAGACTGATAGGGACCTACAAATGCTTAGATCCCAAGGGATTTGAGCATGTCTGGTGAAAGTTGGAAATCAATAGGAGTCTATAATCATAAGCAAACTGCGTCATTTTTGTTGGGGTGAATGATGGCTGCCATCCACAAAGATGCCATGCACGTGGGTTCCATCAAGTGTATTTGTTGGAGCCTTCTGCTCGACACGAGAAGTACAAGGACCCAGTTTCTTGGCAAATTAAGCATATTACTTGCCTCTTAATTAGCAAGGGAAGAGGAAAATATTCACTGACCTTTCCATTCAGATGAATATTTTGTAGCTTAAGAGGAAAGAGGAGGATTCATTTTCTGGATGTGGATTTTAAATGTATGGGCAGTCCTGCTGAGGAGGCAAACATTGTTTAGTTTCCAGTCCTGTCAGTAGACTGCAAATTCATCTCGGGTCTGGCTTGAAGCAAGCTTCATCACCAAAGCTGAGAAGTAATTTAGTCTCCAGGGTTATTCTGTCCCGGCTTTTGCTTAAGCAAAGGCTACCAATTCAATGTGACAATGAGAATTACTATCCACTAGGGGCCAAACTATGCCCACCAAATGCTTGATTTCCTTTCTGAAGCACTCTACTTTCCCAGTATTTGAAATTGGATGCTTTTTTCCTTGATGTGCTGCCTTTTTTTTTTTTTTTTTTTTTTTTTTTTTTTAGCTTACTACTTGATGCATTCAATTCCAGACTGTCCTTGAGCTCTCCAAGTCTCAGGCTGAAGCCACAAGATACAGTTCACTTGTTCTAGAGAAATATGCAGCAATTATGAATATTATGACTGTATTTATCTATAGGGCAGGCAGGCAAGATATAAAAGTCAGTCTATTGATGATGAACATAAAAGAGATGTCAGTTTTCAGAGATGGGGGAAATTATGTCTATTGAAGGCTCAAAACCAATTTTTTCAATGTATGTAATAGCTGAAATGATCCTGCTCACTGTGTTGAAGAAGGGATTGTGAAAGGTCTCAACAGGAGATGACTCGGTAAAGGTCTGATTCAAAGCTCAATGAAGTCAGTGGGCAGCCATTCAAGCCAGATGTGCTCCTTGACCATGTGCCCCTTGTACATCTCTCTGCTTCCTTTAGTGTTTGAGAAAGCTGACAAATGGAGGAAAGCACTACTGAGACGCACCAAAGCGTACACCTGTTTAAATGAAGATGTTCTTTGTGGTCATTGGCAAATAAAATCCAATGCTGTAGGCTTTTAACGGGAATTTGGCATAACCAGTATCCTGTATCTCTCCACAGACTCCAAAAACAAGAATTCTGAGGTTGTTCTTGAGCTTTTCTTTCTCCCACAAGGTACTAACAAATGAGCTATTGGATTAGTTACAGTTTTCATTAAAATGTAATTAAAAGATGTCATACTTTTATAGTCGGACTCAGCTGTAGCCAAACATATGGGCATACTAAAACATTTCACAGAGCTGAAAGATTTTTGTGGTCCTGCTGAGAAAATGATAGTCTTACAGCTTCTCACTTAATTCTAAAATTAATAGTAACAATTGTTAAAGTTCCCCTCATTCTAACAGAGCAGCTTTTAATATTCCTGGCTGAAGTGCTCAGTGGTGAAGGTAGTTACTCTGCTGTGGGTACAGAGAGACTCCAGAGCAGCTCGGGGTCCTCGCTCCTGCTCAGTATTTACAAAGAGATGCCTTGCTGCTCTAAGAACATACATGAAACATTGCATGTGTTCAAGGGAAGGGACCTGAACCTCTGCCACCTCCAGTCTGGAGAGGACATCCTGGCTGCCAGGTCTGTCGTGCTTTGCTGCATTCTCCGCTGCTGGAGGTGTGCTGTTGGTAAATTACTCTGGGATGGGGACAGGCGGGGACGCTGCATATTTAGGTTGCTTCCCTGGCATGGGGATGTATGTCTGGGGCTTTATTCCAGTAATTTGAAGTTAGTTGTACAAAATCAAGTAGCTGCAAGAGGGGGGAAATCCATGCTAATAACCCAGTCCCCACGCAGTCAGGGCACAGGATCTTCAGTTCAAGTCATTGCTCAAGAGCAGGGATCTGAGCAGGGGCTCCCCCATGCCACAGCAGTGCCCACGAGGCTGTAGGTTTATGCAGTTTTTGATGCTGGCTTTGTGCCTTGGCTGCGGATGCATAAATACCAGGGCCTGGATGGTGAGGAGGATGTTTCTGTGTTGGCGAGTCTTGCTCTGGGCTGCTCGTTAGCCGCAGCTCAGTGTGGCTGCATGGTCCAGCCCTGCCCGGCAGCAGACGTGCAGGTACCTGTTGAGGCAGGCAGCAGCTCGGTAACTGTTTTGAGGACATTAGCAAGCCCCAAAGAGGGGGGCCCACATGTGTATAAAGAAGTGGATAAACGTTGCTGCCCATCCAGCCCGCTCCTCTCCACAGAGCTGCCTTTAGGCATAAACAAATGGTGGAAAATTGCTTGGGGAAACCAGGCGTCAGCAAGTCAAGGGCCTCAGTGCTGATGAGAAACTTGCCTCCCCCTACCTGAGCAGCCGGAGAGGGAGAGCCAGGCTGCCGCTGCCCCGGGGTGGGGCTGGGGAGGGGGTGATGCCCCCACCTTGGGGTGCAGAGGCACCCAGCACGGCTCCCCGCAGCACCCCTGCTCTGCCCTCTCCTCTGCACTGCTCTGAATGCCAGCCGGGGAGGGGGACACCTGGGAGGGATGCCTTGGGGATGGAGGCTTTGTTCCCTTCATTTTTCAGAAGACAATAATGTTTCAACTCCTCTGAAGATCTTATCTGTATGCAATGTCCTCTGTGCTCTGTCCTGGGATCCAGCTAGGGTATTCTGAATTATAAATGCAGAGAGAGTTCATTCTCTGAAAGTAACCGGGGGGATGCTCGTTTATTCTAAAAGCTTCACAAATTTTAATATGGATCCAAAAATTTAATTTAAATATGCATTACTTATTGTTATTCACTTTTTCCGCTTGCTTGTAAAACTTGTTCAGAAATAAGAAATCGCATCATGTACCCGTAGCAGGTGGAGGAAAAAAAAAAATATAATAAACAACCTTACTGCAATCTATTTGCATGGATTACCTGAACATTTATAAGTAACTAATCTGTTCAGAGGAACCAGAATCAGCCTGCATACATGAAAAATGCAGAAGTTGCAAAATATAATTTGAGGTAGAATTAACGACTCTCCAGTAGCATCGCATATTGCTAGTCTCAGGAAAAAAGACTTTGTCACCTTGTATATAATACTGGGATATTGAAAGTACTTGCTCAGCATGGACACTGGAGTTGGTATGCGTTCAGCAAACAAGCCCTACTCTTATTAGTTTTAATATTAATTAATTGGCATTAATAGATGGGTCACAAAGCAATGACAACAAGGTAGAGATGGGTCACAAAGCAATGACAACAAGGTAGAGGGGGCTTCTCAGTACCAGCAGCTCCAGCACAGGTGCATGTACCCACGCACCCGGGACCTTGCAGTGCCCACGCCAGAGTCCTGGCCATCAGGTCCTCGGCTCGGCCAGGAGCGAGCAGCCCTGCTCTCCCTGCCTGCGCACAGCTGGATCGCGCCGGAGTGAGGCTGTCACTGCTCGGGGCCAAGATAAAGGTTTTGGCGGGAGAGTAAGATCAGTAGCGTTGGCAGGATTTGAAATGGTAGGAGAAAGGAGTACATTTCTTCACTCTTGTCACTGGTACGTGGAAAATGTTTCCACTTCACAAGAGCTGCTTTCCTGGAGAGAGCTATCAAAGTATTACTTTAAACAAACTTTCTTATTCAGGGGACTGTACCAAACCTATTTCATCATGAGTGTGTGGTTTCCGAAGGGCCTGACCATGAGCCCGAGCCCTCCAAAGGCTGTGAATCAGGGAAGGCTAGAATGTAAAAATGGCTAAAATACGCAGAAGTTAGAAATTAAACAAGTTGTAGTAAAGTCAGTTTTGTTTGGGGTACGAATTCCACATAAATGATACACTGTGGGACTGACTGTTCAGATATCGTGGACATCTGTCTGGAGATTATTCCCTAACAAAAGAGTCTTAGAAATCATTCGTATAGTTTGTATTCATGTCAGGTTTTGGTCACAGACAAATTCACACATTCAGCAATGTAGTTAATCTCCTAGATACCCACCACAGAAGAATAGGGATTAATACATTTACCTTGTAAAACAATGCAGTCCTCCTCTGAATTACAACCAGAAATTAGACTGTAGTTATCAAATATGCTCAGTCAGGTTATGAATCAAGTCACCACATCGTTAAAATTCGTGTCTCTTATCGCCTCCCATTTTGAAGGCTGCAGCCATCGGAGCGTCAGCTGCCAACTGGATTTGCTGGAGGCAGGGAAGTGCCTTCTCCAGCAGAGAATTTCTGCGTGAGGGCAGAGAGAGGGCTTTGCCTTGCAAATGTCATCCAGAAGTCCAGAAAAGATATCAGGAGACGCCCCTGGACTCGGTGATCCATAAAACCTTCATGAAAGTCAATGACTGTTCCGGCAGGGATTGAAGCCATCGTTTACATGGCATGCCAACGGTGATAAATCTGTCCCGCAGACGCACGCAGGACTAGCGGGCGTCACGCTGCATGCCTGCTGAAGTCTCTGTTAAGCTCAGAAAAACTTATACTAATCTCAACCTAAAAAAAACCCAACCCAAAATAGAAATCAAAAAGCCACTGCTAGCTATAAGGAAAGAAAATCTCCTAGATCGTAGTTTTGGAGAGGGGAGAGAGGAAGGGCTCTTTCGTTTCCTTTTCCTTCTAAATGTATGTGGCACGTATATTTATAGGTTAATGGTACCTTTGAGGAAATGCAACTCTTGCAGTGATTAACAGAATATTTATTTTCTACAAGCAGTGTTATAAAATCCACATAGTTCCTGCCTCCTAAATGATAATTAATCTGCTGGTGTGCATTGCCCATCTCAAGACTTCTGCAGTGCAACGCTGGCGTTTCTCATTAAAATGAATCCTGGAGGCACTTTGTTATTGTTTAGACTGTGAAAACCACTGGCGTTTTTTTTTTCTCCTCTGTATGTTTTGTAAGGGCTAAAAGCAGAAAGAATTTAGCACGTTCCTTAAAGGACTGCACATTAATAATACATTCTCGACCACAAAAAGCAAGTCAAATTGCTGAATGGTAGTTGTATAAGTCAACAGCGTTCAGGAAAAGGCGCTCTCCCTTTAATCTTTGCTACAAAGAGATGCCCTCGTAGTCGAGACAGCATCATCTAGAAGTCGACCGATTCTTGCTTTATGCGCTGCTCTGTTGTGCCTTTCAACAGTGCTTTAGGGGGTTATTTCAACAGCATTGTAGATGACAAGGCTTGGATTAGTGAAACTTTTCAATTCCATCTTTGTTTTTTAAAAGGCTGCCTGCTGTATGAGAGCGCTTGTATGGCTTTTTATGCATCTCTGCCTCTTGCCATAGGTAATTATTTATTAATGTAAACCCTGCAAGAAAGATTGACTGTGTCAAGAGGAGAGCAAGGAAATAATAATCTAATAAAATCCTATCCTGATGCCCTTGTCTGATCCCAATATGAGAGTCAGTAGTTCTGTTTTTTACCACACTGCATCAGCTAATTCCCAAATTCAAAAGCAGTTTTGTTCAGCAGTGCGAAGACTACACCAAAACATGCCCGCTATTAGGATCCTCTTTCTGTTAATTGATCAGAGTTGATAACATTAGCGCTGTTCTGCATAGAAGCCAGTGKCAATGCTGCAGTATTTACACAATACGGAGGATTAGGGTTAGTGGAGCCGCTGGTAGTTGTCTGAAATCAGCTGTCACATGAAAAAAATGAACAGGGGAATGCAAGCTAGGAAAGTGGGTTTACTTTGGGCTTAGGTTTTGCTTTCACTCCTAACCCCATCAGTGCTGTATGCTTCCATCACAAGTTTCTTGATTGAAGAGCTACGATCTTCTGTCTAGGCTCTGATATAGCTCTTTATGAACTTTGTTGTCCATGAATTTGTTTGAACACTTCTTGCATCCGCTGACATGGTCCTTCTCCAAGCTCCTGTGGCGGCAGCTTCCAGAAGTTTGCTGCTTGCCCTGTAAAGAAGCACTTTCTTTCACCTCTTTTAAATGACCCTCTTTATCTCCCAGCAGGTGCCTCCTCATTCTCACACTGCAGGGATAAATTCTGAATAAAACCAGGATGCTGCTTTGCACTTGTTCCACCCACAAGCAGTTGACAGGCTTTATTAAAAACCAAATTTAAATCTTACAGCTCTGTGGAGAGTTGAAGGTACAGTGAGGTTTGCGCAGTGGTGAAAGATGGGGAGGTTTTGAGCTGTCAGGAAGTTTTGCAAAAGCTCGTAAATTACGTACAAATTTTCAGTTTCAAATGGCTGAATATAGCTTCTTTTGGTCATTTTGGGAGGGTTACTCAGATCACACAAAGCATCAGCTTCCTAATTTTACTTTGTCTTAAAATAACTGGCAAGTCCGTTGTCTCCTCAGTCACACTGTATGGCAGAGGGACAGTGTGGTTTCATCAGGCAAGGTTTCCCTTATACATGAAAAACTTTGGGTTAGTTACAAAGCAAAACTTCATGAATTCCTTCTTAGGATTTTAATTCCCCCCCCCCCCGCCACCCTGCCCAATGGCAAGATGCCCAGTGCAAATCAAACCCTTCAATTCAGTTTCCAACAAAGAAGAAACTAGCCTGTATGCCTGAAATATTAATTAAAAAGAAGCAAAAAAAGAAAGATTTGGATAGATCCCAAACCAGCTACTCAAATATAAACGTCTGCAACTGTCATATGAACTTCTCAGTAAATGAGACTATAATCCTTCCTTCCTAAAGTGGAAATACTACTTGATTAGCCCAATTAAGAGCGGATTTCTGACAGAATATTACTTTAGGGTGTAGTTTCCTAAAGGATGAAAAGGTGCCAATTTAGAAACAGCTGTATGTTACTCACATTATTAAAAAATAGAAACAAGGAATGACATAGTAAATTAACCACTGGAATTACACTGGCCTGAGTTTCCCTTCAAAGCAATATTAAAGATGTAGAGCAATTAGGCTATTTTTACACAGAGTGAATTGGTAAAGCAATATCCACCGTTAAGCTTTTAATTTGCACAAGTAGAGCATGATCACTGATGTTGTATTTTGGATTGTTTGGTGGTGGGTTGGTTGGTTGGTTTGTTTTTTACTGCTTTGTTTTAAGACCTTCTTTAAGCAAGTTCTGCTTGGAGAGTGGACGGAGTGGTGACCCTTTCCTCCCGGCACATCCTTCGTCAGCAGGCTCCGGTGTTCAGAAATGTGTTTTTCTCCTTGAATGACGGAATATTTCAACATGGCACAGAACAGCTCAAAGCTAGAGCCCTTCTCCCATCACAACAAAGAAATACACAATTTCTAATATTATGTTATCAGGCCAAGGAGAAACAGTTCACTCAAACAAAACCCCTCATTTGACCCTGGTAACCTCTAGTTCTTACATATTAATTTGGTTTTGCTGCCATAGTGGTCCGTGTGTTGATGAGAGTGGTTTTAAGAGGTCTGTCTGTGTTTAATTTTAGTAAACACGCATGTAAGCATCTCTGAGCTGTCTACTTACCCAGTTACCTGCATATGAAAGACTGGGACCGTTACCCATCCGAGCTGCCTTGTGTTTCGGTTTATTTTAAATACTCTACTTTGCTCCCCCTTTACCAAGTTAGCCTGAGGTCTCCTTGCAAGTACTCCCGAATTCTGTGTAGGGCACGGAGAAAAGCTACGGGGAAGCCGTGCCTGTTTGAAAGGCGGCGTACCAGCCCCGGGCAGTGCCGCGGAGCTGCGAGGGCTCCCTTTGGGGCGAAGCAGGAGGATGGTGCCCGGCGGTGCCAGCAGCCCGGGGAAGTGCCAGGCAGCCGCGGGGTGAGCGCCGGCGGGAGGCATCCTGCTCTTGCCCCGGGCACGGCAAAGCTCCCGTTGGCATCTGTGGTGCGGGGAGCTGATTTCAAAAGCTTTCTTGTTTTGTGCAATATAGTGTAAATATTTTACAGGGTTGCTTAAAGTTCCCTGTGTTTGTTTAACTTCATCAAGGCAAGGAACATTAATTTTCTGGGAAGATTTCTGCTCTGCACGATCCACAGAATTTCATATTGAAAGATTGTCTATCCGTGCAGCCACGCTTATTTTCCAGTTGCCCAAATTAAGACAATCTATAAAGAAATGTTCATTTATTAGCAACTGGTGTTTGACAGTTTATTTCATGTAAGCCTCCAGCTTTCCTTGGCAAGCTTATTTGCATAATGTGTTATTATGTCTAAATGGAAAACTAAATGCCTCCATGTGGTCTTTAAATGACAAGTGCTTGTCAGCTTCATGCAATATTCAGAAGTAATAGATCCAAATCACAACAGCACTCACTATGATGTACAAGGAGAAAAAGAAACAAAGCCCAAAAAACTTGTTGCGTATCCTTCCCTGACAAATTTACACTTTGGTACAGAATTGTCAATTAGAGTTTTCATGTGTTAAACAGTTGAGTTCAACTGTGAATGCATTTACTGTAGCTTTATTCTGCACTGCTTTTGAGTAATTACAATTCACGCTGGGTTTTTGGGGGTTTTTTTTTGGTTTGGT